>PVIR01005381.1:10908-36788 GCA_004026965.1 Petromus typicus
CATAACAATACTGGGTGTGGAGACCCACACCCAGCAGCAACCAGTACCACATACCACAGTGCCGGGCGTGGTGGCTCACGCCTGTAATCCCAGCACTCAGGAGGCAGAGGCAGGAGGATTGTGATGTGAGTTTGAGGCTGAGCTCAGGGCCAGCCTGAACCACAAAGCGAGACCCTGTCTCAAAAAACCTAAAAATAAAAAAAGGTCAATTTGGCAAGGGGGCCATTAAATGGACAGGACTATTTCCTGACAAAACTACCCTGCTCTTGCCTTGTCTGTAAAATGGAAAAGTAAGACCACCACTTTACTGCTTTCTTTTTTGTGGTATTGGGAATCAAACCCAGGCCCTCACACACGCTAGGCAAGCGAAGAGCACCAATTTCCTGGAGCTGTAACCTCCCCACACCACCTGGCTGTTCATTGTGTTTAAGACCACAGTTCAGCTCTGACATAGATTTGATCCAAAGCCCAGAACTTTAAACTTTTCTTACTGTAACACAAGCAAAAATACAGAAAAGCACACGAAACATGCAGATTAAGTGGAAACTATCACCCTACTGATAAAAGTACAGCTCTGAAAGCCCTTTTTCCACGCCCCTCCTTTCTCCCTAAGGCACCCACTATGCTGACTTCAATAATGATTTTCTACCTACTCTTTAGAGCTTTGTGAAGTCCTAGTGTTTGATGTCTTTGGCAAACATTGTAGTATTTGTCTGCTGAAAAATACTCTAATGCACCCACTGGACTTTTGAAGTTGGAATTGTCACTAGGTTTTGCTGTTTACAAATGCTGCTGTCCACATCCTTACACACACGCCTCCCATGTGAGCACAGTTCCCCAGGGTAGAGACTTAAGCAGTGTCAGTACTGTGTCCTGGTATGTGTGTGTTTCCAAAGTCATTTTTTTTCTTGGTATTGGGAATTGAATTCAATGAACACTGAGCTACCTCTCCAGTTATTTTTTTGGTTTTTGTCTTCCTGAGACAAGGTCTTGCAAGTGCTGGATTAAAGGTGTACTCTCCCACACTTGGCCCGTATTTTCAAATTACGCAGTAAAGAGAAACTGTTTTATGAAGCTATCTCTCTACCTTATTTTGTCGCCCATAGTGTACAAAGGTTCCCATTGCTCCATGTTCCCACCGATCCTGGCCTCATCATTTTAATCTCCTCCACTCATCAGAATGGGATTGGCACGATTTGGGTACACTTGGACACACATTTCTCTGATTACTGCTCTGGTTGAGCATTTTTGTTTAGTAGTCACTGGAATATCCTTTTATGATATGCTCACTCATAATCCAAGTGTTTTTCCCAGGGTATTTTCAAGACTAGTCTAACACCTAAGACAGGAAGCTGCTCAGGCTGCGCTCAGTCTTGCAATCCTCCAGCCTCTGCTTCCCAAGAGTGCTGGGATCACAGGCATCCGATGCTACCCTTGGCTCTTCTTGTGATATTATTGTGATTAATATTCTTCCTTGCACTCTGCTTCATGAGAGGTTCTTGACTCAAATAATGGAGAGGGGAGGATGTATACCAAGGCTACTCCAGAGTAGGTTTGATTAATGCAAATTCATGGATAACACAAATCCATAGTCCTTATCTGCAGTCTTAAAACCCAGGAGTTCTGAACATTACGATAATTCTTCTGTTTTTGGTATTAAACTCCTTTGTGGCCCAAATTCAAATTTGAATGAGACTACTTGTAGTTTTTACCATGTTTCATATAAAAACAACAGAGTTTGATTCTGCTTTGGACCCTGCTGGGGAACAACATCATATACAAAAATAATCTGTGTCCCACTGGTTTTCTCAAGTCTGGTAATTTTTTATTGCTAAACAACCTAGGCACAAAGAAACTCAATACAGGAGATTAAACCCAGGGGCAGTCTACCATTAAGCTACATTCCCAGCACTATCACCTCTTTTATTTTTTAAATTTTAAGACAGGATGTAAGTTGCCCAGGCTAACCTCAAACTTCTGATCCTTCTGCCGTGGCCTCCTCAAACAGCTGTGGTTACAGATGCGCACTACTGAGGCTGGCTCATTTACTGAACTACTCTAGTGTTTCCAGTGTCAGGAATAAATGCTTTACATACAAAACAGAACCTCTGTGACAATTCAATAAACGGCATTGTTAGCTTTTTTACATTTTATACAAGAAACATCAGACAGGTTACATTGCCTAGTAAGATTTACATTCACTGAAATTAGTATACTTGGCAAAATGCATATACAGCATATTTGCCCATACCTTATAAAGCTATCATCATTGCATACATAAAAGCAGTAAATTAGGGAATCAAACTGAATGCCTAGAACAGTCATAGAGAAATGTGACTCAGATGGATTAGTCACAGTTACAGAGCTGGCAGGACCCTCAAAGAGGACCTGTGATGCTGAGGCCCACCAAGATTAATGGATGTAGCCAAGGCCTCACTGTCAGTCTGCAGATATAAAGATATTCTGCCCAACAACCTGAGGGCTGAGCCCAGGGCTTTGTGTGCTAAGCAGGTAATCTTAACCACAGAGCTATGGTTCTACTTTTTAAAAGACAGTGTCTTGGATGGGGAGTTAGCTCACTGACGCTGTCCCTGCAAGTGCTAGGTCCTGAGTTTGACCTCCAGTACTGAGGAAAAAAAAATGTTTTCTTGCTAAATTTTCTTACTAATTGCCCATGCTAGCCTCCAAGCTGGGATCCTCCAGGTTCAGGTTCCTGAGCAGCTGGGATTACAGATGTGGCTGCCACGCCCAGCTAACCATATTGACTTCAATTTGTCTAACTGTAACAGGATTTCCTGACATCTGAGATTAACAAGTAATGCACCCCTCGCGTGGACTCTAAAGGCTAGTCCTGAAAAACGTGCAGCACTAATAAAGCAAGCTTCGAAGGGTTTCAAACCCCTTTCTCAGTTTGCGAATTTCCCTACTTACTCTGAGGCTCAGTAGCTGTGCTGTCCTGTCCAAAGCCAGCCACTTCCTCACACCTCCCCCTTCCCTGGATGGTTCAGCAATCATTACACCCCTCACCTTCAACCTTCTCACTCTCAACTCTCCCAAACTTTAGCTCCCCACCTCTGTATTTCTCCGTAGTTATCCACTGCCTCTCTTTTGAGAACTTCCTAAGAGGAGTCTTTGCCATTCCATCTTCTCTCCTCCTCTTCCTCCTCAATGTACTAGCAACTCTTTTCTCCCGTCCTGTTCCTCCTAAACTGCTCGGAAAGATGTGCCCCACTGCCCACTACTCGGGCTGCATTTTACTGATCTCTTTACTCCCCGCTCTTTGGTGCTATTCACCATTCCCTCCCTTGAAATCTCTCCTTGGGAGTTAGTACTGTTCCTGTTCCTCCACCCTCTTGCCAATTATATCTACAGCCTTAACCTCACATGAGCTTCCAACTACATACAGGTAAGATAGATTTCCAATTCCCAGCTTTCAGTGTCTCCACAGACACATCAAACTGTGTTCAAACTTTTTAGTCACCCTCCTGAGCCCACAATCTTTATCTCAGGGTGTAGCTACTACCTACTAGCAAACCTAGCTAGTATTTGGGTGGTGATGCTGGACTCTGCCATCTCCAGTTACTTCCTACCTTAGCCATATCCAGTGAGCCTGGGAGGAAAAGAGGAAGAGAATTCTCTCTTCTGGGTGCCTTAGTTCAGCACTGACTTGCCTGATATACCTGTTCACATACCTCTTAGAAAAGCATCTGCACCCCCTTCCCCAAAATGCTCAGTACGGGTGTACTGAACAATTTTCTCGCACTTAGGTCAAAATACTTTTGGCCCAATCACTTTAAGGTACATGAAAGTACCAGAAACAGACATTACCAAGTGCATGTCAAAGGGCAGTTTCGTGAATTTGGATTAACAGGACAGTAAGCAGCCTAAAATCCATCCAGATTTTTGGCAGCCCCCAAGATGGCCCACATAATTCCGACTTCCTGGTACTCCAGCTAGTGTAGGCTCCTCCCATGCAGCATAGGGCTGACCCTTGCGCAGTGGCTTAGGCTGAGGGTGGTGGAGGCCTGGAAGATGACTCCTTGTAGTGGGGGCTGGCTATGCATCAGGAGGTCCTGCCAGCAGCACACTACACTGCTAAGCACGTGAGCGTGCTGCTTTGGAAGCGAGACCTCGAGCCCCAGCCAAGCTCTCAGATGACTACAACCTCCTGAGTGAATCGAAAGCCAGGATCACTCAGCTAAGCCACTCTTGGATCCTGAATCGAGTAACTGGGAACACACACACTCGTGTGAAGCTGCTAAGTTTGTGGCATCATTATTTATATATCAATAAATAATACACAGAGCTCCTTAGGCATGTAAAACCCCGTTCAATACAACTCATAGAAATTTTGTCCTGTAACTTTATGAGATGAGTAATTAAGGATTTATGGTTGTGAACAGTGAAGAGGTTCAAAGTATGTTACATGTACAGGTATCTCATAGATCAATCTGTAGGATAGATCATAATTCCTAAGTATGGGCTATGGTTGGGCTCTAGAATAGAGTAGGAAATTCATTTTTAAAAACTTGAGGACCAGAGTATCCTGTAATGGCACTGAAGACTTCAACTTATGATTCCAAGTGAAAGTCACAGGCCTTACGGGAAGAAAATACCGCCCCCCCAATTGAAACCCCTGCTTTCTCCTGCCTTACTAGACACATGCTTAGACTCTTAGCCACGTCTGCCCCAGCAGGTAGTAGCAATACTTCAATTTATCTTTTGTTCATGTTTCCTGCTCCTTTCCTTTCTGCATCATGCAAGTGACCCAGAGCACCAGCCAGTCCTGAGACTTGTACCTCCAGAGGAGCTGGCGTGCAGCTCAGCGTGTACATGGCCTGAAGGTCAACCCGCAACCCCAGCACAAAATGGCAACAAAGAAGCCAGAGGACAAATCCTACTTTTATACCTCTTGACATACTAACTTCTATGCAGATCACATGTCACTACACTTGGTATCTCTCTTGATTGCTGATTAGGGGTGGAAGTATCTTTTCTATGGCCAAGACTCAGCTGTCTACATCCTGGGGCTTATGACCTTGGTATTTCACTGATTTTTGCTCCATCATCTGAGCATATACCTTCTACCTTCTCATGTACCTCTCTTCCCACAATCCGAGTGTGAGGTACCATGGCCAAGCAATCTGTCCTAATTTGCACTACCGCCTACCACTATCACCACCTCACACAAAATGGAAGTAATCTCGACACCAACTCAATCCCACAGATCCTTATACTCTTCTCACTCTTTTGGATTATACTTTCACCCATCTAATCTCCCCATCCAACTGTGAACCAAAGCAGAAAATCAAGATCCCCCTGCAGTCAGTCAAACCTGCGGTGAATGAAAAAAAGGACTGGGGCGGGAGTCCCAGGCTCTGGAAGTCTCTCTGATTGGTCTATCTTCTGGCTGTTCCCAAAATGCACTGCAACGTATTATGTGTATGTTTTCACTTGCTACTTTTCATTATACAAAAAATCAAAATGCTACCAGAATTACTTGTATTCTGGTGCTGGGAGTGAACACAAGATCCTCCACTGCGCTACACCTCTGCACCCTAAAGATCTCAACTTAGCAACTCAAAGTGAATATTCTCATTCTCTTTGGATATCAGCTAATGAGTTCAGAGGCTAGAATAAGCAACTTCAGTACTGTAAGTAATGTAAGCACCTATGAAGACAATCAATCAATCAATCTACCTTTTCTGCTGCTGGCTGGATTCTGCCACCCCAGGTCTATCATCCTAGCACTCTGGAGAGATGAAGTGAGAGGATTACAAGTTTAGTCCCAGCCTGGGAAACCTGGTCACTTCAAAGATTTTGTCTCAAAAGGACAAACAAAAAAAGAGCTGGGGATATAACTCAGGGAAAGGCCCTGTGTTCATTTCCCACTACTGTAAGCAAGCAAGCAAATAAAGGTCACACTCCTATTTTCTTATGGGTGCCAAAATAATATCTATAGTCTACTCAATATCATCTGGGTACTTGTCAAAAATATACTCTCAAATGGTATAGACACTTTACAAAGTTGTTTTGCAATTTCTCAGTGTTACTTATGACCTACATATTCTATTCCCAGGTATGTTCTCAACAGAAATGAAAGCTTATGTTCACACAAAATATTGTGCACAGATACTCATAGCTACATTAATTCTAATAACCAGAAGTATATGCAACCTAAGTATCTATTGATTATGGATACATACTACACTCATGTAGTATACGTCCATACAAGGGAATGTTCTTTGGCCATGAAAAAGAATGAGGAACTGATAAAAGCTAAAACATAAACTTTAAAAACACTTTCATTGAGTGAAAAAGAACCCAGTCCACAGAGGGTGTGAATGCATATATAGGAACACCCAGAACAGGTAAGCGGAAATGACCAGAAGCAGATTTGTGGTTGCTGACTGTGGTTGCATTTGTGGGAAGAAGAGCATGGACGAGAGAACAGAGGGGCAGTTCTAGGGTTTTATTTTGGTGTGAGAAAATGTTCCTGAAATTAGAAAGTGGCAATGGTTGCACAACTCTTGGTGTGGAAAAACATTTAACTGTACACTTTTAAAGAGTGAATTTTGTTATTTTAATTATATATATATATATATATGTATTTTTTTTTTTTTAGGTTTTTTTGAGACAGGGTCTCACTTTTGTGGTTCAGGCTGGCCCTGAGCTCAGCCTCAAACTCACATCACAATCCTCCTGCCTCTGCCTCCCGAGTGCTGGGATTACAGGCGTGAGCCACCACGCCCGGCACTGTGGTATGTGGTACTGGTTGCTGCTGGGTGTCACACCTAATATTGTTATGTGGTTACCGGGGAATCGAACCCGGGTCCTTGCGCTTGCGAGACAGGCGCTGGAACCACTGAGCTAACTCCCCGGCCCCCAGGGCATTTTTTTTTTTTTTTAAGACAGCATCTTGCTTTGTAGTTCAGGCTGGCCCCGTGCTCAGCCTCCAACTCACATCACAGAAATCCTCCTGCCTCTGCCTCCCAAGTGCTGGGATTACAGGCGTGAGCCACCATGCCCGACACTGGAATGTGCTACTGGTTGCTGCTGGGTATGAGTCTCCACGCCCAGTATGGTATATGGTTACCAGGGATTGAACCCGGGTCCTTGCGCTTGCAAGACAGGCGCCGGAACCACTGAGCTAAATCCCCGGCCCCATATTTCAACAAAACCTTTATACCCCAGACCTACTGATTTAAAAATCTTCATTTTAACAAAATCTCAGGTGATTCATGTATCACTGAAGTTTGAAAAAATAAGAATCTGATAGAGATAGGGTCAAATTTGTTCACGCAGTTAATTTCATTACTCACAGAACAATTAACCTGATTTCACTTGGGCAGATGTTTTTTTGTGACAACTGCTTGAGGTATACAATCAAACGCTGTTCACAGTAATTTACAATTTCTGACTTTTTCTTCAAAACTCTGGAGTTTTTGTATTGTTTTGTATTCTATACGTACTTTTTAACACTTATTAGCACTAGGTAGAGAGGAAGCACTTTCATTTTAGCTGTACCACTAGTTGCCAAACAGCCAGCAATAATAAACATAAGGTGAAAAGAGGTAACAGAATCTAATGGGAAATGAGACAAAATAAAACCCACTCACTTCAGAAACCAGTTTATTAAAGGTAAAATCAGATTTACAGATGCATAAAACAATGACAGAGGTGCAGAGGCTTTCCATACAATAGCGGGCAGGTCACCTACCTGTGCTTCTCAGAGCAGCTTTTCTTCATGTCTACAATAAGCCTCATCTACTTTTTAATCCTAGGAAAAAATCTCAGCAGCGATATTTTCCCATGATTTAGCAGCTGAAGAAAAAGCTCACATTCCAACATTAAAGAGGGGTGGGTCTGAGAGACAAGGTCTTAGGTATAAAATACGACTTTGCTAAACTCTGGTTTGTTCCAGCCCTTTGCCTCCGGGGCCTTGGACAAGGAGCAAGGTCAGCATGCAAACTGTCTCCGAGCTAGGGAAGGATTAAGGGGAAATTTTATTAAGAGTTGGGAATGTTTTATGAATACTCATAACCAGGTACTGTGTGTATAATGGTCATACCCACATAAGAGTGTAGATTCTGGATTTAGCTTGCCTAGGTCCAAATACTGGTCCCGATCATAGGCAGGCAAATAAGTTACATAGCTTCTCTCTTTCCTAGAAAAACAAATTGTGGTAGCAGTACCTACCTCAAAGGATAGGTAAAGAAATATAGCACAGGACCTGACATGAAACATTTATTAAATGTTAAACAAACAGAAGACACTTTCATAGAGAATTTATTGTGTTAACATACTAGTTATAAAAGTTTTGATGAGAAAATGAAATTAGCCTTTTTATATCATATTTTGATACCCTAAACTAGAATGCTATTGGATTGCACCAATAAAAGACATAAACTGTGCATGATAGTCCCTCTGTGCTCTCCGGCCTGGCACAATACCTATGACATAGGTACATACTAAATGTGCTGATCTTTTAAAATAACCCATCAATGTAAGTGGATATTAAGAGAAATCATTAAAGACCTATAATTCTCTTCTCACTTGATTCTATCTAATGCAAATGTAGTACTGATAGACTCTTTGAAACACTAAACATTCTTTTCTCTATACTGAAAAATAAAACTAAAACTCACCTGAAACAAAGTTATTTTTAAACAAGGATGGGGCTACAGCAGGACAACAGAAGTTAGCATGTTAGCACTCTGATGATGTGAAGCAGAGGGAAAGCTCCACTGGCTGAACAACTCCACCTCTGCCGCAGTGCCGAGAAGGACAACCGGGAAGGACAAGACTTTCAAGTTGGAATAAAGGAGCTTTCCATCTTTATTAAAAGAGAACAACTGGCTTCAAAATACCTAATAGTCTTTCTTCAAAACAGAGAATTCACTTACCTGTTCAGTATATTTCCTAAGAACATTTAAGACAGTTGTAAGGCTTAGCTGGCAAATTCCATGAACTCAGTTCTTTTCCTCTGACTGTGATATAGTAGACAAGACAAAGCAGGTGTGGGAAGGCTAGAAATGAATTCTTACTTCCCCTTGCATTCTTCAGATGTCATTTTCCCCCATATTTCTGCATTGGCTGGCTTCCATTTCAGCATCAGTCACGAAATCTTGAAGGTCAGACACAGTAAACAGGGAAGGACATAAAATTAAGGGACCGGGGCATAGTTTTAAATCTCACAACTTAAAAGGGAATGAGTCATATCTTAAAGAATGTGAAAATGAACGATAAGTTCTGTTCCTTAATGAAAATTAGCTCTTAGTCAAGATCAAGATACTAGTTTCATACAGGGTGAAGTTTCTTATGTTCCTTTTTGTTTTTACATGGGGCCTTGCTATGCTGCCCAGGGTGGTTTCAAATTCTTTGGCACAAGACATCTTCCATCCTCAGCCTTCCAAGTGCTAGGACTACCAGCATATACCACCACTCCAGGTTTCTGTATTCTCTAAACAAATGTTGAGTAAAACAAAGATGTAATTCCCATGGGGACCATACACAAGTTGACCTATCTGCTGTAAATCTGTTCCTGATTTTACAGTAAAAATGTGTAAAGGAAAAACAATTCTAATAAAGAAAACCAAAAACATTAGCAAATTGTTCTAAATGACTATTTACCAATCACATTTTAAATGAGTACCTAAATACTATTTAGACTAGAAAAGTGAACTTCATCTGTTTATCATTAGTACGACCTTTAAATGTAAAAGATTAAGTTTATGTTCATCCAATTGCTTTCTTAGTTATTGGATTTAAGCATTCAAAAGAACATAATAAAAAGAGCAGACAAAATATTTAAGAATAAAAGAGAATCCAAATTCAATCAGGAAATGTTTTTGTGATTTTGCAAAATCCTAAGTTGAAAACCAAAATTAAAATTTAAAAAAAGTAATCATTCTCACTGGAAAGAAAGAAAAACAAAACCCCCCAGAAGTTTCTATACTTCAAGTACATATAAAACAAAATTTTTACTTTTTCTTATAAATCATAAAGTTGATTATACTAAGACTTTTTATTATTTCCTATAAATTATAAAGTTGTCTATACTAGGGTGGGGTTCCAGCTCCTGCCTTATAAGCTCAAGGGCCTGGGTTTGATTCCCCAGTAATCACACACAACAATGAGGGGCATGGAGACTCACATCCACCAGCAATTGTACCATATATCACAGTGCTGGGCGTGGTGGCCCATGTCTGTAATCCCAGCCCTGGGAAGGAAAGAGGCAGGAGGATTGCTGAGTTCAGGGTCAGCCTGAACTACAAAGCGAGACCCTGTCTCAAAAATTTAAAAAAAAAAAAAAAGTTGCGTATACTAACACTTCAACTCTGACACTAAGCAATGACAGAACTAGATCACTAACTTGGGTGTGGAAATGAGAGAGCAGATACACGGGAGGCACTCAGACTGACAAGACTTGCTTGTAGGGGAACAAAAGAGAAAGCCATCAGCATGTGTAAGAGTTTGAGCATTCTGACCATAGGATCAAGCAGTTATCCTTGATGAAGGATCCTGGATTCCAAATGGCGCATTCCTTCGGGGAGTGCTCATTCCATCAGTGGCTCACAAGCAATCCTCACTGGAGATCACTTAAAAGCATGTACTTGGCAAGAACCGTTATCTATCTTAGCAGCTAGAAAGCAAAAGAGAGGTTTAGCATATGACACCACTTTAAGAATGAGGGCAGGGTAATAATCCATTAATAATAAACACAGTAACTGTAAGTAATGAAAGAACCACAAACAACATGATCCTGAGTTTTGTTTTTATAAAAGCCAAAAACCCTCACAGTGTCTGTTATTCAAGGTGTGGGCACAGTACCCTCCCTTTATCTCTACTGCTGCTGTTTCTAGGTTACCATTCCAGAAGTGTAAGGAGTATAAAACGTCCTGACGAGGGACTCAGTCAGCAAGGGAGTTTACTCAGCTTGCTCAATTACAGCATGCACACTGTACAAGACAGATCTTCTAACCCATAAAAATTCATGAATGAAAATCAGACATAGCAACAACCACTGGCCCTGAGGCCAGACTGCTGCAGCACAGGGTAAGAGGGACTCGTACGTTATGTGCTCTTTGCTTTATAAAGAAAAACAAAGCAAAATTAAATTTAAAAAAGAAAAGAAAGGGAATCACATTTAGGATGATCTCAGAAAAAGTTGAAGACTTAGTTAAGAGCTTGACAAGTGGTGTGCACAGCTCAAAGTTTCTTACTGTGCAATCAGAAGTAACGTTGAAAGGAAGACAAAAAACAAAGTAAGTTTGCTTCCAGAGTAAAAACACGCTACTCACAGCAGGATGGGGGGCGTTTGTGTTAATGCTGGCATCTGGAAATAAGGCAAAAATCAAATACTGTTCTTACAGGGTTGAGAAGCACCCTGTATCAGAGTGGTTAAAGACCAGACTGGAGTTGTCAACTGTAAACTTCTGCTCAACATATTCAGGCCTGTGGAATTTTGTCACTGTATCAGCCAATGAAAGCTCAGTTTCAGGGTTTGTATTTTGAAACTGATCATATACATTTCCAACATAAATTTTACCTTTAAGGTTGAAGGTAACAGCTACACTACCAAACATGAGTTGGTATTTCAATCTTCCTATATTAACTCAATCTTCCTATATTAATATGTTTGAGTTTAGCTTGCTGACACCTCCAACACCCCTGCTAGACTCAATATAAAGGAGGGACCCCTGATAAATGTGCCCATTATACCTGCGCCTAGGTGAAGAGAAGCATCCTCATGAGGTGGAGAATTTACTTTTATGTTTTCCTTCATGCCTGGTTTGTAGGGAGTTGATGACAGGACCTGAGAAAAAGTAGAGGTCCCAGCACTACAATTTCCATCGTTCACTCACAGTAAGTTCCGAGGGTCTCGGCTATCACCACATAGAAAGGTGCACGGAAACTCTCGGTGCAAAGTTAAACTGCTCTCAGCTGTTCATATTTGTGTCTCTCTGTAATGATGTAACCAATTAAGAACTAGTCGGGTTATAACCTCGTGTTAACAACGGTATTTCTCATTAGGCTACAACAAATCCAGCGACTTTTAAAACAATTTACATGGTTCTTTAAAAATATTAATTTCAAGTATGAATAAAAATATTATTGTAACACAAAATTCTGTGCTCCCTGACTGAAATGGGCTCAATCTTTTATCTTTTGGGGAAAGAAATACATACTCATACATTTTTGAGGAGAGCTGCTGACTCGTCCTTGCACTTCCCCTCGAGGGGCACTCTTGCCTCAGCTCTCGATGCAGAACCAAAGGGAAGGACGTGACTAACGCTGAGGCCAGCTGGGGTCACAGGTGTTTGCCACCAGGGTTGGCAGCCACTGCCTTTAAAAACGCAGTCACTCTGGGGATAACCAAGGGTCAGATGTAAATTATGCCTGGGAAAGGGCTGTCTGAGGTCCTGAAATGCATCTTCACAAAGTATAACCAAGTGTTCATTAAGATTATTTGAGTTGTATGTTAACTGTATCAGGAGACTAAAGAACAAGGAAAAAAAAAACTAGTGCATAATTTCAATTTCTCTTCTACAGATCTGATTCCAATAATTTAAAGCATCCAAAAATATCCTCATGAGGCCTTCTCCTATCCATCTTGAGATCCAGAGATTCCTCTTTTGGAGATGGTGCTGCTTTTGGAACTGAAGATACCAACACTATCAAGTCATTTCTGAAGGCTGCATTAGTGAAGAATGCCTGTGATCCCAGCTAGTTTAGCAGGGCCCTGTCTCAAAATATAAACAAACAAACAAACAGGGCTGGGGACATAACTCAGTGGTAAAAAACCCTTGGTTCTCCCCTCCCCCTCAGTACTGAAGAGAAAAATAAAATCATTTACAGTAGGGCTGGGCTGGAGGTCAGTGTTAGAGCCTTTGCCTAGCACAGGTGAGTCTCTGGGTTCAATCCTCAGTACCACAAAAGGAATACAGTCACTGCTGCTACCTGGAAGCAGAGGATCTGCTGAAATTTATGCCTCCAGGCTGGCTTTCCAGTCTTCACCATCTGCATGCTCAAGAAATGAAATACTCATTTTATATTAGTTGTGGATAACCTACACAGAGAACAAAACTACAAATTAATTCATGCTTATTTATACCACACCTCTGCCCCTCAGTGCTGATCTTTACCCTATTCCTGAATCCTCTCAGTTTTCATTTTCTCCCCCATAGTTATGGGGATCAAATTCAGGGCTTATGCATGTTAAGCAAGTGATTTACTGCTAAGCTGTACCCTCCAGCCCATTTTCTTTGTTAATTTGAGAAAATATTTCCTTGCTTAATTTCCTCTTAAAATTGTAAAAATTCTACCCATTTTCTTTTCTTTTCTTTTTTTTTTTAGGGTTTTTTTTTTTTTTTGAGACAGGGTCTCGCTTTGTGGTTCAGGCTGGCCCTGAGCTCAGCCTCAAACTCACATCACAGCAATCCTCCTGCCTCTGCCTCCCGGGTGCTGGGATTACAGGCATGAACCACCACGCCCGGCACTGTGGTATGTGGTACTGGTTGCTGCTGGGTGTGAGTCTCCACGCCCAGTATGGTATGTGGTTACCAGGGATCGAACCTGGGTCCTTGCGCTTGCAGACAGGCGCCGGAACCACTGAGCTAGCTCCCCAGCCCCTCTACCCATTTTCTTTAAAAAGACACTGTAACAATCTCCTAGAAATTAAGGGAGAAAAAAAAAAAATCTACGATGAAACTACAGACAGATTGGCAGTACAAGGAATTCTTACTTTTCAAATAAATTAACACTCAATGATTATCTGGTCACCCCCCTTTTCTCTTCTTATTTTTTGGTCCCATGAGTGAAATCCAGAAACATAGTTCCCAGCCAACTGTATGGTATAAAGCAACTGGAAGTCTCTCTGAAGAAGGATTTCCACCTTCCCTTTGAGTAGCACTGTGGAAGAGTGCCTGGAGCTGCTTAAGTTTGCTGGGTCAAAGGCCAACCTAGAATTTCAAAGGAAAATGTCACCAGAATTTCTTTTGCGGGGGGCGGGGGGCGCACGGCGGATTAAGCCTAGGACTGTGTGTATGTTAAGGTAGTGCGCTAACACTAAGCTACAACCCAGAGAGCCCTTATGGTTTCATTATTAGCAAATAATCACTGTTTGCTGCTCTTTTCATAACATACTGATAAAAGCATTCTTTTTTTTTTTTTTTTTTTTTAGGTTTTTTGAGAAAGGGTCTCGCTTTGTGGTTCAGGCTGGCCCTGAGCTCAGCCTCAAACTCACATCACAATCCTCCTGCCTCTGCCTCCCGAGTGCTGGGATTACAGGCGTGAGCCACCACGCCCGGCACTATGGTATGTGGTACTGGTTGCTGCTGGGTGTGGGTCTCCACACCCAGTATTGTTATGTGGTTACCGGGGAATCGAACCGGGTCCTTGCGCTTGCAAGACAGGCGCCGGAACCACTGAGCTAACTCCCCGGCCCTAGGCTGAAACTTTTTGAGCTGCACTATTTACTATGTAAATGTTGCTCACTACTTTTTTTTTAAAGTACCAGAGATTGAACTCAGGACCTTGCACTTGCCAGGCAGACATGGTACCCACTGAGCTACATTCCCAGCCCTCATCATCTTTTTTTTAAATTTTGGCTTTTGAGACACAGTCTTATTATGTAGCTCAGGCTGGCCTTGACTCACTATGTAGCACAGGTTAGCCTCAAACTCATGACAATCCTCCTGCATCAGCCTCCTCAGTGCTAGGATTACAGGCATGAGCCACCATGCCTGGCTCCATTTTTACTTCTGTTGGTTTCAATTGGCATCTTTTCTCCAGTAACTTTTTTTAAAAAATTAAATGGACTAATATTTCTGATACCTGAGTGAAGTTCCCAATTTTAGCTTAAGACTTCTATAAAAAGGATATAAAAACAACGTGGAATATTTTTAATATATTCTTATCCTCAATCTTTCCTAGATTGCCATCACATCTTTTTATTTTTAAGATGGACTTTCATTATGTGTTCAGGCTGGCCTTGACTCACTATGTAGCACAGGCTAGCCTCAAACTCATGGTGATCCTCCTGCCTCAGCCTCCCAAAGGGCTTGAATTACAAACATATACTACTAGACCAGATTTGATCCTTATTCTTTAAAATGTGATTATCAAGACAAGGTAGGAAAAGACATAACTATATTAAACATACGAAGTTTATATTTTCAGAAAATTTGCAGAACCTAGTACTTTAATGAGGTTTAGGCAAATGTCAAGTAACTGTTCATAAAAACACTGAAGATTTCTAATTTCCAAAGAACACTGCTTTACCAGGATACATTTGCTGACATTTTGACATTTTTTGGCATCATTAAATTCACCTTAAAATTTAAAAACTTGGTATTACTTCCCCCTTCCTCTGAAAGCTGAACCCAGACTGTACTGGTCCACATCCACAGCCCTACTTTTTTACTTTGTGACAAGGTCTACGTTGCCCAGCTGGGCTCAAACATGCAATCTTCCTACCTCAGCCTCCTGAGTAGCTAAGATGAAAGGCACGGTCCATTGTATCCAGCTTTAATTTTAAGGCTTTTTTTTTTTTTTTTTTTGAGACAAAGTCTCACCCTGTCATAGTATTATTAGCTACTGTAGTTCAGGATGACCCTGAGCTCACTATGTAGCCCAGGCAAGCCTCAAACTCACAGCAATACTCCAGCCTCTGCCTCTCGAGTGCTGGGATTACAGGCCTGAGCCACCACGCCAGCACTGTGGCCTTGTGGTATGTGGCACTGACTGCTGGTTGGTGTGAGTCTCCACGCCCAGCACTGTTGTATGTGGTTACTGGGGACAGAACCCCAGGGCCTTACGCTTGCAAGGCAGATGCTGGAACCACTGAGCTAAATCCCTAACCCCTTAAGGCCATTTTAAAACAACTTTATGAAGAGATAAAGAATTGTTACTCTCAACGTTTCTTGGTCTTTTATAACTTCTAATTACTGAAAATAATTTACAAGGATATACAGGGTTCAAAGTGGCACACTTGTCAGGGATGTCAGAGATAATATAGTAAAGGTTTAAATCTAATGGGCGTTCTGGGGAAATAAGCATTCCTGAATGAAACAGGTTTGATTCTGACCAATCCAAAATGTGTTTCACGATGATATTTGCTATTTACTTTGTAATTAAGCAACTCCAATTTTCTGCTTAAAATGTCATAGGAGGGCCTAAGGTAACATGAAATAATCTTTCTGACTTTAAAGATTAAGAGAACTAATATCATATTTATAATGCATTGAGAAAAATGCATTTATAATGCATTGAAAAATCCATACTTGTTTTGACTGAATATCTACCACCTAAATTGTGTCAATAATTTTTAGACTGAAATGACAATTATACAAACTATGCAAAATTTCATAACCCTAGTGCTAGAAAATGTTTCATATTGTATTTTACCTATATTCTTCTTCAAGTCTGAGTGCTCCAATACATGCTAGTGGAAAAAAAGATCAAAATTAGGATTAGCACAGGATTTCCAGTTAATAATGCAAACAGATGCACCAAGATATAAACAGAGACCAGAATAAAATAAACTCAATTACGTGACTGAAAGAGAAACTTCTGAGACAAACAAAATCAAATTGTATTACTTACCAAACCAGCACAACATCTCCTGACATATACTTAGAAAAAACAGAGGAAATCTAAAATTCTAAATGGGAAAATACTTCAATAGCCATTTCCCTAAATAATGTAATACAAAACAAAACTTTAAAAACTAGATCTGGGTCAATGAAGTATACTAATTTCTAAATATATAGTAATTTTTATTAAAGTTAGGAATAAATTTTTAGAGTTTTCTGCTCCCCAGGATGTGAACTATTTGAAAAGATTAAAAGAGAAAGTAAAGAATAAATGACAAAAATTAAAGCTTACATATAGACAGAAAACGAGACAGATCATGAAGGAGTTGAGGAAGAGAGGAGAGAGAGAAAATACCAAAATCATAAGACAAAGCAAAATAAAAACCCTTTATTTCTAACACTCTAGTCTTTTTTGTTTTTAAACAGCTCAGTTATTTAGTAAGACTCAACCACTAATTATATGTGTAAACTTGGAGGGGAAAAACCCTTCATTAAACCTCCCTGATTGAGTATCTTCATATGTAAAGTGAATTTAAAAAAACATCTGAAAAGCACTTTGACCAGTACTTGGTATGTAGTGAGCATTTAACAAAGGTAGCAGAGGGCTGGGGATTTAGCTCAGTGGTTCCGGTGCCTGTCTTGCAAGTGCAGGGGCCTGGGTTGATACCTGGAAACCACATACAACCAGTACCACATACCACAGTGCCAGGCGTGGTGGCTCGCGCCTGTAATCCCAGCACTCGGAAGGTAGAGGCAGGAGGATTGCTGTGATGTGAGTTGGAGGCTGAGCTCAGGGCCAGCCTGAACTACAAAGCGAGACCCTGTCTCAAAAAAAACCAAACAAAAACAAAAACAAAAACAAAAAAACAAAGGGAGCAGAGTATACAACTACTGAAATACAGTACTATTCATGAGGTGTTTTTATTTTTGCAAGGCCGAGGGCTTCCTGAGAAGTTCCTGGATGATCAGAATTCCAAATTTAGGTTTTGATAAGACATTTAATGACACGTAACTTTCAGTTTCAAGTAAATTCTTTTTTTTTTTTTTTTTTTTTAGGTTTTTTGAGAAAGGGTCTCGCTTTGTGGTTCAGGCTGGCCCTCAGCTCAGCCTCAAACTCACATCACAATCCTCCTGCCTCTGCCTCCCGAGTGCTGGGATTACAGGCGTGAGCCACTACGCCCAGCACTGTGGTATGTGGTGCTGGTTGCTGCTGGGTGTGGGTCTCCACACCCAGTATTGTTATGTGGTTACCGGGGAATCGAACCGGGTCCTTGCGCTTGCAAGACAGGCGCCGGAACCACTGAGCTAACTCCTCGGCCCCCCTCAAGTAAATTCTTTAAAACACTACATTCGATAGTATGCCTTCTCTTTGTCTGGTATCATCAGTTATTTTGATTAACATTCTAAAAGACAGAAATTTTGTTTTTATGTGGAGCTGCACATCCAACCTATGCCCTCTACTGCTGAGCTACACCCCCTGCCAACTATGCACTTATAAGTGTTTGCATCCTAAGTGATGAGGGTATTAAGTGTCTAGGTTTGCTACATAGACAATCAAATCCACCAGGATATATGCTTAACCTTCTTTCACTCCTTTCCTCTAAAAATCTAAAGTTTTTGCACATTTAAAGAATCACATACATTGGGGCCAGGGATTTAGCTCAGTAGTTCCAGCATCTGCCTGGCAAACACAAGGTCCCGAGTTTGATCCCCGGTAACCACAAGCACAATACTGAGTGTGGTGGCTCAAACCTATAATGCCAGCAATCAGTACCACACACCACATTGCTGGGCATGGTGGCTCACACCTGTAATCCCAGCAATCAGTACCAAACAATGCCAGACATGGTGACTCAGAGGTATAGACAGGAGGACTGCCATAAGATTGAGGCTCACCTGGGCTATACAGTGAGCCCAGAGCCAGCCTGAACTACAAAGTGAGATCCTATCTCAACAACAACAACAAAAAATTACATATATCAATCACAAAATGTTAAAATAGTTTACAACAGTAAGGTCAAGGGCAATAAAAGCAAACAGCAAATTTTTAAAACATTATACCTTTGTTCTTATCTTTAAAAACTCCAAGTGTATTCTAAGAAAATGCTTCATTGCTACCATTAAAAAGCTAAATTTATACTTCTATAAAAATATTTAAAAATTAAAAAGCATAAAGATAATTTCTTAGTCATCATTTGCTTTGCTAAAAACTGGTTAAACCATTTCCCCTTTCTGGGCCTGTTTCCCTGACGGGAGATGAGGAGTACCACTGCCTAACTCAGGGGTGTTGTATTAAAGACAGTATCAGGCACCCAGCTTCCTGTGTCTAGGAATTCAATGAATGAGAGCTATTTTTATGAACAGTAAGTCAAAATATCAAGCAGCTTTTAAAAATATTAATTTTATCTTCCCAGGAAGAGACAGGTAGAACACACCAGTCATAAAGAGGTACAACTAACAGACTTCATCTAAGTGAACTTGTCACAATGACTAAAGAAAAGAAATCAATTTGTTTTGGACAGGGTCTCGCTTTGTAGTCCAGGCTGGCCTCAAACTCACAGCAATCCTCCTGCCTCAGATTCTTGAATGCTGGGATTACAGCATACACCATCACAACCATCAAGAAATCATTTCAAAACACTTTCACCTTCCTTGTAGATGACTACAGCAATATGAATAGAAACAATAACTTCACAGTGTTTTTAGAAAACCCAATATACATGCACTAACCTAGACAATTTTTAGAAGTATTTCTGACTGGCCAACCGGGGTTTCTCCCATTTAGTCTGCCAAGTTCTATTAAGTGGCACCACCGAACCAAGGATGATCCACAGTAATCAAGTATGGGAAGACTTTCTTAAATTCCCTCTGGAGTCACTAGGTTTGGCTCTAAACTCTCACATGACTAACGCTGACTCTTCTCCATCTTCTACTTACACATTTTGTTACCATAGTAGGACAGCAAAGTTCCATGCAAACTTGTTGTCACACCGCCATTTGGTCCCAAATGTTCCTTGATGAGGGCCACTGGCTGGAGCCTGGAGATCACTTTGCACATATGGATTTTGATGGCTCCACTATATATTCCCATTATTTCATCAATGACATCCCATGGCAACACTTGCTTTAGGAAAATGAAATCATTTCCAAGGAATGAGCTACAGCAAGGTGGCCAAGGGCATGGGCCATAAGTCAGTACCGCTTTCCTTGGTCAGACTGGAAATGGAAAAAAAGGTCTAAAAGGAAAAATGTTCGGGGACTACATGAAGGGTTGGAATTTCAAAGATTTAAACTTGTGACACAATGCAAATGTTAATGTAAAAACTGTAACAATTGCATAGGATTAGTTAGCCTAGACAGGATTAGAAAGCTATAATAACCTAAAACCTGACTTGCAAGGCCCATCGCAAAACTGGTGTGCATTAAGCATAATAAATATTAACTTTGTCTTCATTACAACATTAGTTCCACAGAGGAAAGACTGTCTTACTGCTATATTTTTAGTTCCTAAAATGTCTAGCATAAAGTGGTCCTACCCCCAGCCCTGTACAGCTGTTTCTTAGAGCTGATCTGATACTTACTGCTACATTGGTTCCATCCTCCTCCATCCTGGGGATTGAACTCAATGCCTTAGGCATGTTAGCAACTTATTCTTAAAGTTAAAAACCACCACACCTACGAATACTGGGGTACAGAAATTAAAGAATTATCAAGAATGAGCATAAGGGCAGGGGGACATAGCTCAGAGCTGCCACACCTGCTTGGAAAGCACACGGTCCTGAGTTTGATCCTGATGGAGGGGGGTGAGCATGACCTGCTTAAAACAAAATTCAATAGACCTCTAAAGATTATAATCCGTGGAATGCTCCCAGAGCTTGGGGGTATAGTTCAGTGGCAGAATGCCTACCTTGCTTATACAAGGCCCTGGGTTCCATCCTAGCACCATGTACAGGAAACAGTAACTGCCGAAGCCTTTTTTCCCAGGTTACTTCTGTGAGGTTTCTGTCCCCTTCACCAGATGCTCCTTCTGCAACCCTTTCCCCACACAGTGTGGGAGGTATGTTTGTACCAGTTTGTTTCTTTAATTTTGCTTTTTTGACAAAGTATCTTGGCAGGTTGTTTAAATGGACTTCAATTTATAGCAATTCTCCTAAATCTAAATCTAAAAAGCCTCCCAAGTACTGGGCATGTGCCACCACTTGGGTGTATTAGTTTATTAAAGGGACAAATTTTAATAACTTTTTCAGTATTATCAAATTTCAGGTGAGCCAGAGGCACATGAGTGAAGAGAAATCGGATTTGGGAAGATATAAAATCCAGTATATCCTGGAAAGTAGATGAAGTCCCTAAGGATAAAAGACACAGCAAGGGGCGTTTGGAAATACAAAGAATTGTGGACCAAACAAGTCAGCAAAAGCCAGAAAATAATTTTGAAATTGTACCAAATTGTGTCAAAAGTAAAAAAGATAAAAGATAATGATCGGAGAGAAAGGGTGAATGAATGGCTTGGAAATGATTGTTGCTATTTGCACTTTTTGTTTTGTTTTTGGTACCAGAGATCAAACTTGGGGCCTTGCACTTGCAAGGTAGGTGCCGGAACCACTGAGATAAATCCCTAGCCCTAACATACTTGTTTTGACTGAATAGCAATTGGACTTACGAATTTCCTTGGCAGAACACAGCTGGATGGAATCCCAAGGCCACTGAGGCCACCTGCTTAGTCAGGTGTCCATTTGGAACTCGGAAGCTGGCTGAGTCATCTTGGTGCTCGAGATTAACTGGAGCCAGGCTGGCTTTGATCAACACTTTCCAGGTCGTTAAATCCCAGATGTGGTATTGGTTATTTATTCATTTTTATGTGTATTTTCTACCAGAGTTTTTTCCCCAAAGTTATCAGGAAATTACAATGCCATTTAGCTCTGCATGTATGTGCCGCTTTACATAGGCTTTTCTTGGGACTTCGGGTACGTAAAAACTACCAGGAAATACACTCTGGTTCTGGTTTATAACAGAAAGATAACAAGTGAGGATAATCAGGAAGGCATAAAAGCTTAAAAAAAAAAAAAAAGAATCAACACCATACACAAAATGGTCACATGTGTGCAACATATTTTATGACCTTCCAGTAGCCACTTTAAAGACATAAAAGAAAGCTGGAAGTTAAATAGGACAATTTAAAAGTATTCACAGAAATGAAGTGGCTTTTACCTTCAAAGAATAAGAACTTCAATCTAGAAACAAAAGAAAAATAAATTTAATTCCATGTAAAATCATAACACAGATCATGAAACACTCTAAATAGGAAAAAGTTTCAAACTGGTAAAAGGAAATCTTAAACACAGTTGTTTAATAAACTTGTGACAAATCTCAGAAGTACAAAATAGTAGTTCAAGAACTGCAAATACCTAAAGGTCAACGTTAAACAAGTGGAGGTTATATTGATAATACATTATTTATAAAAGGAAAGTTTCCAAGCTATTCAGAAGCTATCGTTAATCTTAATACACAATAGAAAGTAATTTTTATGCTTTCCTGTCTATTTCCTGTCCATAGTCACAGGCCCCACCTCCAGTTCTGATATGGAGAAACTGTTGGCCATTTACTAATATGTTTTTCAATAAGCCTGATAGCATTTACCCACCAAACCTGCACAGATCAAGTGAAATCCTGAAGGTGACACCAAGTGGTAGTCAGAACACTGGCATTATGTCCATTTGAGTTCAATGTCAGATGGACCATTTCTAGTGGGGTGGCTTTTGGGCATAAAAGTTTCTTACGAGCTATGTTTGTACTTCAGAAGGTTGGTATGGAATTTGAATGTTTATATAAAGAACTTAATGATAGCATACTGGAAACATAGAGCATTAAGTTTTTTTAATAGAAAAGTTTATTCATTTCTTAGCATTTGTCAAATCTTATTCTAATACCACTAGTTTTTCAATCAAGTTGTTTTCACTGAAACTGAATATTTAGTTCAGTCTGTTAACCAGTTCGCTCATGCTGACTAAAACTTCCAGATGGTAGTTTCAGGTATTAAAACTACTTTGAAAAAGCCAGGAGTCGCAGTACACACCTGTAATTCCAGCACTCAGGAGGCAGAGGCAGGAGGATCTCTGAGTTCAAGGTCATTTTGGATTACATAGTAAGTTCAAAACCAGCCTGAACAACATAGCAACACCTTGTTTCAAAAAACCATAAATAAGGACAAGGATTTAGCTCAGTGGCTCTAGTGTCTGCGAGGCAAGTCCAAGGCCCCAAGTTTGATCCCTGGTAACCACATAGCACAATGTTGGGCGGGATGCCTCACACCTGTAATCCCAGCAGTCTGGAGGCAGAGGCAGGAGGATTTCTGTGAGTTCAAGGCTTGCCTGGGCTAAGTAGCGAGTTTGGAGCCAGCCTGAATTATAAACTGAGCCCCTGTCTCAAAAAAGGAAAAAAAAATAAAATAAAATAAGTAAATAAATGTTTATGGGTGAAAAGTTAGATGCAGAAAGAGCTAATAAGGCTGGAAAGTCACTATGTATTCTAACGAGACATGTCATTGTAAGGTTTTTTTCTATTTTCATCCACTTTTTCTTTCTAAAGAAATCACTTCAGCAGTTACTTCTCTCAAATGTATTAGTGATATTGGCCAGTGACAACTGCAACCCCAACACTTGGGAGACTGGGGGAGGTGGATCATCCCAAATTCAAGGTCAGCCAGGGTTACACAGTATATTCAAAATGAAAGCCTGTCTCAATAACTAAAATCTAAAGTTTGTGTCATAAGAAGGCTGGCAACAAAAATGTGTATGAGACACTAGATTAACAAATACTGTAACACATACCTGAGGAGGACACAGCTTTATCTCACAGAAAACCTCACAGATTACAGGACGAAGTTATTTCCAGTGTATCTTTCATTTTTAGTTCTGGTGCTGGGGATCAAACCCTGGGCTCTGTAAGCCAGGCACTAAATTACATCTCCACCACTAATTCTATTCTATTTTAACTGAGCAATATATATATATATGCTTATACGCAGGGGTACAGGGTAGGAATTCAGTTTGACCAGAAATCTCTCATTTAAGACTTAAGTTTTTAGTAATGGAAAAACAAACTAGAAAACTATATATGTTCCTTCAGATCCATACAGTCACCTCATGTTTCTTTATCTTCTTTTTTTTCATTTTTTGAGACAGGGTCTCACTATGTATTACAAGCTCGTCTTGAACTCAAGTAGCCCAGGTTGGCCTCAAACTCACACCAATTCTCCTGCTCCAGTGTCCCAAGTGCTAGGATTACAAGCAACTGCCACCATGTCTGGCTTCTGTATTTTCTTTAAATAAATTCCAATGAGGAGTCAGTCTGAACCTCTGCATCAGTGTGCCCCCTTCAGTTACTCAAGCTGAAGTCTTCTCTTACCCAACGTTGCCTATGCCTTAGACTAACATGTCTTGAAATCATTTCTGTTCTATATCAATGAGGTCCCTAACTCTTTTGGGGGCAGGTCTTTACAATCCATCTGGTGAAATTCCTTGGTGAGTCAATAATTGGGGCACCAATTTTGACTGGGGACACTCAAGATGAGAGTCTTCCAGGGACATTCAGCTATGCTTAGAAATCTCCAGTATTGCAAATCCACAGCCATCTAGGATTCCAGCAGAGCCCTCTAGACAAACTGTCCCAAAGAGAAACAATGACCTTGAGGATGGAACTGCTCCTTGAGTCTTCTTCCAGAGCTTTACCCACAAGCAGAAGAGACACTCATCACCAGACTCTAGCCAACCTTGGCAACTCTAAAACCTGGTACGTCTTTTCTGAACAGGCTACTTGGAACCTCTCCATCAAACGTGCCTTTTCCAGTTGCTCAAGCTACAGTCTTTTCCCTATTCTCTTATACTTTCTAATTCTGCCTAATTAATCTTAAATCTGCCTATGCCTGGTGGGGGATAAGACAGGAGTTGTTCATAAAATCAAGGTGCTTTGAGTTGAGTTTGGCAGTAAAAGCCTATAATCCCAGCTACTTGGGAGGCTAAGCCATGAGGATTACAAGTTTAAGAACAACTGGGGCAACTTAGTGAAACTCTCTCTCAAAATTTTAAAAAGCTTTTAAAAAGAAGGGGAAGGCAGCTGGAACCACCGCCCAGTGCCAGACCACTTACTTGCCTGGTAGATATAAATGGCACATGATTCAGTCCCCAGAAACACTCCCCTCAACAACAAAAAAATCAAGTTAACCTGGAACATATCCAGTGGACATTAACATAAGGTTGATTTTTGCTAGGAAAAGAAAATCATAACATACACATTTAAAAAGTTCTACTCTCCTGGATAATCAAATCATTATTCATATATTACATAATCATAAACCAAATATATTAGAACAAAGCACCTTTCAAACTTCTAAGGGTAGTTCTGAAAGATTTAGTTTGAAGATTATCACTCTTACTTATAAACCTTATTATTACCTCCTGTGATCTTTTCTAAATTTCTTAACAATGACTGTAAGTTACTAAGTCTGCATTCAAAACTCCTAAAACAAACACTCGATGACTGGACACAGCAATGAATGGACACATCAATTATCAAATATTAAGACTTTCAAAACACAGCTCAATTTTTGCTACCTATATTTGGTTTACGATGTAAAATCCCACTTAGTGATATTTCTTCCTAAACATTAGCAATTTGATCCAGATTATACTATACTTCCTGAAAAAAATATTAATAATTTTATAATACCTTTGAGTCCTTTTTTTTTTTCTTTTAAAGAGACACTCTCACAATGTTGTACAGTTCAGGACCAGAACTATGTACCCCACAATGGCCTTGAACTTTCGACACTCCCTTCTCCTGCCTCTGCCCCCCAGTGCTGGGATTATAGGAATACGCCTCCACAACCAGCTAATGCTACTTTTTGAGGACAAAATTCATAATGAAAATATTTGGTAACTCCTACTATCATAATGAAATCTAAAAATACTATATTAACATTGTAAAATAAGATCTGAATTAAGAATTTTCAACATCATTTTAAGACAGGATGACGTTTCAATTTGGGTTTTTTTTTTATTTCAAAAATGTTGGTAAGCAACATCATTTAAAGACTATGCTGAAATAACTCATGTCATGTTCAGATGCCAGAGAACAGTAATTCAAACCTCTTTCTTCAAAAGTGGCCTACACATAACTACATTTATACATTCTGCCCAGGATAGAAACTTTGGGTATGTTTTGACACATTCATCATTGGTTTGATGAATCTTCCAGTTTAAGAGTAAAGCAATGTAGGGCCGGGGA
>PVIR01005381.1:36888-48459 GCA_004026965.1 Petromus typicus
AAAAAAAAAAAAAAAAAAAAAAAAAAAAGAGTAAAGCAATGTATATAAGGAGTGGAAGGTTTGGGAGGCAAGTAAATGAGAAAAAATGAGAATTAAGTGTGTGATGTACTGGTACAAATTCTCAACATCAATTGTGATAACATGTATATAAAATGTACCAATAAAATAAGAAAAATAAAGCAATACCATTTTTAAAAAGGTTTTTTTTTGGTAACCGGGTAGTTCAGGCTGGCCGTGAACTCACTATGTAGCCCAGGTGAGTCTTGAACTCAGCAATACTGTCTCTGCCTTCTGAGTGCTGGGATTGTATGTGTGAGTCACCACACTGGCCATTGTGGAATGTAGCTACCAGGGATTGAACTCAGAACCTTGCGCTTGCTAGGCAGATGCCAGAATCACTGAGCTAAATCTCCAACTCTAAAAAATACTATTTTTAAAAGAGCAACAAAAACGACATTTCAGAAAATATTAGTCAGATCTTTGTTTTGGTACTAGAGATCAAACAGGATTTTGTGCTTTCAAAATAGGTGTCACCACTGAGCTAAATTCATGGCCACCTTTTTTTTTTTTCAAGATCTCTTATTAAAGTAGTGTTTCCATTTATTATTTATTTATTTATTTACCAAGGCTCAAACTCAGGACCTTGCATTTGTGAGGCAGGCACAACACCACTAATCTACATCCTCAGCCCTTAAAGTAGTATTTCACTAAGTTGATAATCTCCCTCTGGAAGATACAGTCTACCCCAAAGAAAATTAGCCTTGTGAAAAATTTAAGGAGGGCTTATTTTTCCATAGTTAGATGCCTAATAATAGTTATGAATTCAAAGAAATGACCTAAGAGTTTCTCCCTAATAGTGTTTCCATATTAGACTTATTGACCTAAATTTAAGACAACTGAGTACTAATAATTCTAACTCTATTTTGGGATACTCAATTATTTTAGCATTTAATGAAGCAAATTATATAGAATTCTAGAAGGTAGTAGTCCTTTTCTGTAATTCAGAATTAACAGAATTTAAAAACAAGTGATATCTGCTGACCTATATGTTTTTTACAAGGCTCAGATGTTTGTGAAACAGCAAAAATGCAAGCTCTGACTAAGCTTTTCTTCTGTTAACACACACACAGCCACACACACACACTACACTCTCAAGTCTAATGAAGTCTTTCAATAAACTCATGTTTCTGGAAAATGTAGGAATAAAATAAAAAATAAGATGGCACACCTTAATATACTGGCATTTTTAAAAGCTTAAAGAAGGGAAAGGGAAAAAATGCTTAAATTTGGTTATAAACAGATCTTAAGAATGAAATTAATTTTGTGAATAAAACACAATTATGAAAAATTTTTAATCTTGTTTTCTTGAGACAGGCTTTCACTAAATACTCTACGCTAGTTTCAAACTTGCAACAGTCGTCCTGCCTCAGCCTTCTCAGTATGGGGATTATAGAAGTGTGATATTATACCTGGTTAAATTTTTAAAAGTTTTTTGGAAAGGGACAACCTCTTCTAAATTCAGTGAAATCTTGTCTAAGTAAAACAGCTTTATTTTTCCTCTTTTTTTTCTTATTTCTTGTGATGGAGACTGAACCCAGGGTCCTCTATCACTTGAGACAAGCGCTGTACATTGAACTATGACCCTATGACTTTCTTAGGGACTAAAATTCAGTATGATATTTTGACCTAAATTTGTATAAGCAAATGATAGAAGGAAAGGAAAATGAATGATAATTATCAACATAGAAGCACAAAGGAATAAAGGGCAGTAATTCTTTTTGGGAGGGGCAGCCTCAGGGATCAAACTCAGAACCTTGCACTTGCCAGGTAAGTGTGCAGTGCCACTGAGCTAAATTCTTGTTTCCCTGTTAACTCTTCGAAAAAATTTTTTTGGTACTGGAGACAAAACCTATGGTTAACACATGATACTAAGTTGGCACTCTACCACGGAACCATATCCCCAGCCTATTTTATTTTACCTATCTACCTGTATTTTACTTGAGGCACTGGCCACTGATCCCAGGGCCTCTCCCCTAAGCCAACAACCCTAGGACATTTTTTAACATTTTCATTTTGAAACAGGATCTCGCTAAATTGTTAAGTTGTCCACTGTGGGCTTGAATTTGCCATCCTCTTGCCTCAGCCTCCCAGACTGCTGAGATTACAGGTATCTATACCCTGTTCCTATTTAAATCCCATTTAGGCTAGCTATACTTTAAAAAGTCTTTAAAGTAAATACAACCATTTACCATAGTGCCAGGAGCTCATGCCTGTTATCCCAGCACTCAGAAGGCAGAGCCAGGAAGGATTACTGTGAGTTTAAGGCTAGCCTGGGCTACATGGTGAGTTCAGGGCCAGTTTCAACTACAAAGCAAGACCCTGTCTCAAAAACAAAACAACAACAAAAAGTAAATAAAAAGCATATCACTTAACTTTCTTTTTCCTATCCTTAAACAAGGCCTTGCTAAATTGCTCAGGCTAACCTTGAACTCAAGATCTTGTGTTCCAAGCTCACAATTACTAGGATTACAGGCACTGTAACAGACTTGTAATCTAGTTGAGAATGTTAATTTGGATGAAGGTATAAAAAGGTTCAAATTGGGCCGGGGAGTTAGCTCAGTGGTTCCGGCGCCTGTCTCGCAAGCGCAAGGACCCGGGTTCGATTCCCCCGTAACCACATAACAATACTGGGTGTGGAGACCCACACCCAGCAGCAACCAGTACCACATACCACAGTGCCGGGCGTGGTGGCTCACGCCTGTAATCCCAGCACTCGGGAGGCAGAGGCAGGAGGATTGTGATGTGAGTTTGAGGCTGAGCTCAGCGCCAGCCTGAACCACAAAGCGAGACCCTGTCTCCAAAAACCTAAAAAAAAAAAAAAAAAAAAAAAAAAAAAGGTTCAAATCTTGCCTTGCCACTCACTGGAAATGTGGCTACTAGCTGCAGACACTAAATTACTTACCCTCCATCTCTAGAGTTCCTTATATATGAGACAATATCACCTACCTTGTGGATTACATGTAAAATGCCTCCTTAGTTCAGAGCCTTGACAAAAAACTCATACCAGTTAGTAGGTATTATGAACCTACCATACAAAAACTCACGTCACAAAAAAAAGGAACCAGAAGATTATACTGCCCATATTTGATCTACATTTTTATTTTTCAAAGTAAAATGAGTTGAAAATCGGTTATCAGTTATTTAGCACATCTTCATATGAATATACTTGGCATTTCTTTTTTTTTTTTTTGAGACAGGGTCTTGCTTTGTAGTTCAGGCTGGCCCTGAGCTCAGGGTCAAACTCAAATCACAGTAATCCTCCTTTAATGTCTCCCGAGTGCTGAGATTACAGGCGTGAGCCACCACGCCCGGCACTGTGGTATGTGGTACTGATTGCTGCTGGGCATGAGTCTCCACGCCCAGTCTTGTATGTGGTTACTGGGGAATCAAACCCAGGCCCTTGTGCTTGCAAGACAAGCACTGGAACCACTGAGCTAAATCCACAGCCCTGCATTTCTATTTTTTAATGAGCATTTCCTACTCATTCCTAATCTATGAAAATTGTCTTTTTTAAGTCATCTTTAATGATTTTCTTAGTCTGCTTTAGCTTTTCAGTACCCAAGATTTACTTTGCTCTAATAAATGTTAGCCTCTTTGTGAGAACAATATTAAGAGACCTCAAAAATAAATAAAACCACATTAATATTTCTATTAATGTACTACTCTTCTTTTTCCGTGGGTAAGTATGGTTTTATCTGCCATAATTCTGCTATATCCTGTTTTCTGATCTAGTGACTACTATGTAGTGACGCTTCCTTAGTAGCCTTATCTTTGTTGCTTTTTATTTCCAATTGTTACTTCTTAGCAATTTCCTAAAACTTCTGAAATCTGTTCTCTAAATTCATTTCATGCTCTTTATATTCCCTTGAAATCCTAAGCAGTATTAACATTTGTGATGGCTTTTTGTATAGCTTTAATTTCAGACCAATTACATCAGGAAAGTCATTGTAAATACAGTACCTGCTGCCCACAGCTATTCTATCAAGATTTATTCTCTGAAATCTCCCATAATGTTGAGATAATCTATGACCTGGCTCCTCAAAATGTTATCAGGAACATGGCATCACCTACGAGCTTTCTGGGAATATAGATCTAATGAAAGAGAATCTGCATTTTAAACAAAATTTTCATTTACTTCAAGTTTGAACAGCACTGCTGAATGATGAGTTGTGACCCAAACAGCTTAGAAAATTAATCCTAAGAAAAATTACAGCATTAAGGAAACTTTGAGACAATGACATCAAAATGAAAATAGAAAATTTATAAAGTTTACTTTAAGAAACAATGAGAACTCTTCATATGACACCTCCTATACAGTGGCAATGCTCTCTGATTATGTATGAAAACCTGCTAATGAAGCCTCCCTCGAGTAGTCCCTTTGCATCACTCTTTTTTTTCTTTTTGAGACAAGGTCTCGCTTTGTAGCTCAGATTGGCCCTGAACTCACCATGTAGCCCGCCTAGCCTTGAACTAACAGCAACCCTTCTGCCTCTGCCTCCTAGGTGCTGGGGATTACAGGTGTAAGCTCCCACACCCAGCACTGTGGTATGTGTTTACTGGGGATCGAACTTGGGACCTTGGCTTGCCAGGCAGACACCGGAACCACTAAGCTAAATCCCCAGCCCTTACATCACTTTTCTTTCTTTTGTTAGAATCATGTCATATCAAGGACTCAAGGCAACAAAAATTCTACAGGGAGCACTGTAGAGTATTGCCATTTGTCCACCTCTATTGGTTTTTACAATCATTTTTAATGTGGTTATACCACAATTTCCTCAGAAAAACTTTATTGGCAGCCAGTAACACCAGAGCAAATATTGCTATCTTACACTTGAAGACTCATGTCTAACCCAGCAAAGATACTTCCTGACAGCCTTTTATTTCCTTTATCCCACTACTTTCCTTCAAACTGGTACTCAGTATCTAGTATTGAATTTGAGTAAAGAACTTTGACTACAAAAACTCCAATTACACAACTACTGAATCTGTTTTGCAAACCCAACACACCCCACCCAAAATCACCAACACAACATTTTGAACATGTTAAATTTTATTTAAAATGTTAACATTGTACAAATATTCCAATACAGTTAAGGTACATGAACACTGTACCAAATGCATGTTTTTTTTAAAGTGATGATTAAATGGAATATGTCTCATAAATGTCCCAATTTAGGTATTTTTCATGTTACTGTATGCGTACCAGCAATTTAATGCTTGCAGAAGCTTTTAGTCCAATTATAGAAATAGTCTTACAGCACTAAACATCATCAGATTCATTCAAGTACAATTCTACCTATATTACTGAACAAGCTAGATTAAGTCCCTTCTACCCAATCCTCATACATAAAATATCAAGATAAGCAATGTTCATGGGATCCTGAAAACCTCATCTAAAATGACAGCCCATGTTTATATTTGAGCAATTTAAGTTTTCTCCCAGAACGCCTCTTCTTTTTTGGTCCCACTGAATACATGTTGTGGAAAATGTATAAAGTCAACAAAATTGTATTGCATTTCTCTTAACTTACACAAACTCACCAGAAATATTAGAGTGTTCTATCACTTACCATAGAACTTTCCAAAAGAGCATGCTTTTGTCATGTAATGTTAAAAGTTCTTTAATCTATACCCAATTTTTTCTGATTAATTCATGCGTAATGTGCCAGCAGAGAAATAAGTACCTTAATACAATGCTGTAATCACTATAATTCCTAAAGTGTAATTTCACTGTAGTGATTTATAGCTAGGCTATTAGTAACTTACAAATAAGGATTTATATTCATAAAATTGACTAGAATATGTTCAGTCCCCTAGGAGATGTCTTCTACACTGACACTTCCAATTTTAGTATATGTGCTGCCGAAGCGAGCACCTACACCAATACTTCCAACCAGTAATGAACAAGGTAAAGTCCTAAAGAATCCTTAAAAAGGTTTTTCAGCTATGAAAACCCAGTTACTTTTAATCACTCTTTATGTTACATAATTCAATTATTTTTATATGGTACGGTCAGAAATGCCTAGTTAATAATTTCAATTTATATTTACCATCATGAAATCTATACAAAATATATTTATATAGAATGAGTTTAATCTTTACCAATCATCTAAATCTTAAAAATCTTAATGCTAACCAGTATCAAGATTATCTCTTAGTAGTTTTGTGTTTTCTTTTTCCCTTTGTGCTAGGAAGTGAACGCAGGGCCTTTGGCATGCCATGCATGCACTCTACCACTGAGCTGTGTCCCAGCCCCACATTTGTGTTTCTGTTAAATGTTCAAGGTCTTATAACTTTCTGTTGATCCAAGGTCATTATATGGCTATGTATCTAAATTGACACCACCGTCTTTTACCAAATTGTTAAGACTTCTAAGTTTAATTTTACAGTGCTATGATATTTGAAAGATTTAGAAAAATAGCTACTGCTTCAGCCTTCTAATTTATCAGTACCTTCCAGTTTCATTAAAATTAATGTGTAAAAACATCTCTTAGGATGAACTATATACTCACTCATCTGCCCAATAAAACTATACTAAATATAATATTAGGGGGACTGAAACCACAGTAAACTAAAGCAACTTTATTATCTGAGACTTTGTAAATTGCATTTTATTTTACTTAAAATACACCCTGAGTATTTCATTACTTCAGTACCTGCATTCTTTTTTGCTAATCTGGTACCAATTTAAGAATGTGAACTACTTATTATATGTTCCTATTAAGAACAAATTTAATGTTAAAATCTTATTTTTCTATAAGATCAACATAATTGCCCACTTATAAAATATGGGCAATCCCCCCCACACTTAATGACCCACTAATGATTAAAAAAAAAATAGAAAAAAAAGTTCTTACCAACAATTCCACTGGTTATCGTCCCCAGCGAACCCCACCTAGCAAGTCGACATCATGACATGTCAGGTCAGGGCAGCCTCAACCTCGCTTCCCTGATAGTCAGGTGATAAAAGGAAGGAGTTAAAACAGGAAAAGTACACTTGCAGATTTCTGGATAACATCTGAAAATGATTTAAAAACAAAAACAAAACGAAACAAAACCAGAGCTTCTGGTAACCTCTAAATAAAATTTTAAAAAACTATATATATATGTAAAAAAATTTAAAAATTTTCTAAAAAGATAACCAGTAACTATTTCAAATTACTTATAATAAATTACTGATCAACACACATTAAACAAGTAATATTTTTAAAGCTTGGTGTTTGTATTTAAATAGCACAACCTCATCAACAAATTCTAATGAAAAAGTAATCATGTTTAGTTAATGGATTTTTTATTCTGGATTCTTCAGTTAGTCATCCAATCTACTGGTTAACTCAGAACAATTCTACCCCTAAGTTAACAGAAGCTCCCATTAACAGAGAAACATAAACACACTCATAAATCCAGTGCATTCTTTCTATAAGGCTTTCTCTTAGCGCTAATTTAAGAGACTCCATATAAAGGACAATAAAAACTTTATATTTGGGGGTTTTTTTAATACCAAAGAGGAACTCAGTAGAAAATAATTCTTTGGAAAACCAAAATGTCAAATTTTAACATATTTCTAAGTCCTTATACCTAAAAGTAATAGCCTTATAGCAAGTATTTACTGGAAGGGTTTGGTTTTTACAAATAATATACAATAAAACATAGGTATGATTATATTCAAATGGGCAGGAGGCAAATGATGTAATGAGTTTCAAGAATATTATATGCCTTTCTGCTAAGAGTGGAATTTTATGTCCCTTCTCTATTGTAATTTAAAATATAATTTATTTTGATTCATGCTGACTTATTCATCTCCTAAATTAGAGTTCAAAATCAAGAGAGAAAAATTACCTACTACTAACAGAAAGCATTGGGCTTTCTTTTGCAGAATAACCCCAGCAACTAAGAAAACTGAAAAACACTTATGCTAAACTCTTTTGTTTAAAAAAACTAACTTCAGAACCATAACTCATTTTCTTTATCTTTTGTTCAAGTAAACTTGGATTTATTAGAAATCTGGCAACTTATTAGAACTTTTTGGCTTTTAAATAATTAAAATACCTTCACATGAATATATACATTTAAGCAACTGCTATAAATGAGTGATCAAATAAAAATTAGCATTTCATTATGGGGAAGGGGTATATATCTCAGGAGGGTACCTATGAAGAAGAGGTAGATCTACTTCAATATGTATTTTCCTATACACACTTTAGTGTAACAGGCTCATAAAGCAAGCTTGATCAATTAGAAGGAAAAAGATAAAAAGGTGGAACTGAAAGTCAAATTCCTCAGAATGAGTAATTTGCTTTTTTTAAATACCTAATGTAAATCTAGAATAAAGAATTTCCTCAATTTTCTTAATTGCTTTTTTTTTGGTTTTGTATTTAGAAATAGTTTGGTGATGAGCTCTGAATTTCTCTGATTGCTATTACTAGTGATAACTCAGAAGACATCCAAATGGAAAATCTCTGAAGGAAGATTTCATATATACAGGGTTATATTTTTAGTAAATAAATCACAAAGCAAATATGAGGGGCAGCTCGGCAGATACATTTGAATTAATGAGAGAGACAGAGGAGAGAAAGTAGCCACTCAAAAACTGAAAAATATTTTGACCTGGAACCCAAAGCTTACTCATCTTTACTAGGGTTTGTTTTTATGGGCAGGTGGGGGAAGAACAATAAATTTATTAAGAATCTATTTCTATTTTTCTTCATGAAAACATTATAGCTTGTTAATCTAAGTTTTTAGAAATATAAAATAGCTTCTTTTGTTTGTATTTTGTTGCTCACAAGAAAAATCAGGGCTTTAAGTCTAATTTAGACTTTAGGCTTCCAATCATACTTTTCAAGTTTAAAAGTAGCACTTAAAGAATGTTTGGTGTCTTTACTAGCATACATGGGCAGAAGAAAAACTTACTCTAAACCTTATCAAATACCTATGCCAATTGCAACTACAACAGACCATAAAATTCCTTTATCTGTTTCCAAAAAAAAAAAAAGTGCTAATTTAATAAGGCTCATTAAATTACTGTGTAGTGAGTGATCTTCGAAAAAGGAGATATACTGACTTTCATCAGCAAATGTTAATTTTATCTGAAATGAAGAGAAGTCATGAAACTCAAAATAATCTAACAAAGTTTCTAAGGAATTAAATAACTTATGATTCTGAAATCTAATATTTCACAAAAGACACCAAACAGGAACAAACATTTTTATCACTAAAAAAAAAAAAAAAAAAAAATTTAGAGGGGCTGGGAGTATAGCTCAGCAGCAGAATGTGTGCTTAGCACGTGCAAGGACCTGAGTGCAATTGCCAGCACCAAAAGAAGAAAGTGTCTCAAAACCCTCTGAGAATAAAATGCAAAGGACAATTTGATAACAATTTTAAGGTGATACAAGCTTTCCTGCACTATATATTCTTTTGTTTCTTTCTCAAGCAAAAGTAGTTTTTAGATTGAATCAGAATTCCTAAAAGTAACAGGGAAACAGAAGTTATGATCTGGCCAACAAAAAACTTAGCCATGAGAGACAATAAAAATATAAAAATAAAAGAGGTGTTAACAAAAATTCAGAAGTATAAATACTAGAAATTTAAAAGCCTCTTACAAGGCATGACTGTTTTCCCAAAGAAATTTACATAGCAATAGGAACTTGTATTCCTAAACCAGTAACTGAAGCGGTAGTCACAATCACATATACTAAAACTCAAATTTAGTCTGCAGTACAAATGATGCCACAGTACTAGCTTTTTGTTCATACATTCACTTATCCAACAAATAATAAAGTCTTCCGCCACAAATTAGCTTTGACAGAAATGTGGGTCAAAATTGCAGTCTGCTTCCCAAGACCCATTTTACTTGTTTTAATGCAAATTATCCAGTATCTGCAAAAAATGTTCAAAAACCCTTGAAGCTGTTTTTTTTTTTTTTTTTAAATAAAGGATAAAATTTCAAAATTAGAAGAGATTAAGAGAGAACACCAATCAATGAAGTGCTATTTGGAATAAATACTTGAATTTAGACTAATTCTTAATCTGATATCCATAGTACATGTTGGAATAGACAAGTAATTTTGCATGAATTTGATCACTCACATAGGCAGTTATACTTTGAAAACAGTATTTCTTGCAAGGATTACGAATAAAATAATGTTTTAGGACACAATTGAATTTGAAATAGGTAATGTTTTGAATAGATTTTTGAGTTTTATTGAAATCTTACATTAACAAGAAATTGGAAATACAATCACATCAAAGAACAAATTGTCACGGCTTTGACGTTTAAGCCAAACAAATTTGTAGGGCAGATTTCAAAAAGGTGTGAAGTTATAACAATTTAAAAACACAGTTAACCTACTTCTAGGAATGCAAAACATACAGTCATAGGTTATTTTCAATACAAGAAAACTTAAAATTTGTTTGCTTTAATTTCTTAAAACTACTAAGACAAAGCACTAGCTTGTATTTTTATTTACAGCATACTTCATACTCCTATGTAATCTATCCCAGATCCAAAAAAATGAAACTGTCCAAACCAAGGTTCTGCAAAATCATGATTTAACAACTTGTTCTGAAGCTAAAATGAAGCCTGAAACGATAAAAGCATTGTAACCCCCAGAATAAGGGAACTCTGCAAGCCCAATAATGTCCAAGAGCGTTTATGAAAAGAAGAAAAATAAAAAGACTTGAGTATATACACAATAGTGATTTCTTCAGCCCAATACAAATGGCAGCAAATTGCTACTTAAAGATGAAACAGTTAAGCCAATTTTTGTTTTTTGAAGAATGTAGATCTAGAGCCAATCGTGTCTTGACAGTATCATTTTCAAGCCCTCACTTGTCTATTTCCACTGTTGCCCATAAGTATCCTGATAAAATTCCTGGTTGTCATTATTGTAACCATAGTTACCAGAATAGTCACCACCTTGTTGAAGCGGCTGCTGAGCGATGGGTTGGGAACCCCAGTTCTGTTGGTTGTTGGTCTGACGACGCTTGGAATCAGGTTGGTTGTACCCATCTGCCTTTCTCTTGCCTCCTACATTGCCCCCACGATTGCCCCGAGCTCCACGGGAACCACGGCCTCTCTGCTGTTGGGCAGGACCCCCTCTGCCACCCCTAGAGCCTCTTGGCGGTCCCAAAGGTGCCCCCCTCTGTGAATAGCCAGCTCTACCTCTTGGAGGTGGTGCTCCCCGCCCTCTTGGTGGTGGTGGAGCACCTCGCCCTCCCCTTCCTCCTCCTCTTCCTCTTACTGCATAGCCATCATCATAGCCGTAGTAGGGATCTTCATAGCCTCCACGATAGTCATGATAATCATAACCATAGTAATCATCATAGTAATCTTCATAGCCATAGTAATCAGGAGGGTAGCCATATCCACCTCTACCTCCACCACGACCTCGACCTCTAATTGGAGGTGGCATGCGAGGAGGAGGGTGATAGTAATAATCTTCATACCTAGTAATGGAGGGATAGGAGAAAAGAAAAAACAAATTAACTTATTTCAAAACTCTAATTCTGTAC
>PVIR01005381.1:48559-72801 GCA_004026965.1 Petromus typicus
CCTCCTGCCTCTGCCTCCCGAGTGCTGGGATTACAGGCGTGAGCCACCACGCCCGGCACTGTGGTATGTGGTACTGGTTGCTGCTGGGTGTGGGTCTCCACACCCAGTATTGTTATGTGGTTACCGGGGAATCGAACCCAGGTCCTTGCGCTTGCAAGACAGGCGCCGGAACCACTGAGCTAACTCCCCGGCCCCCATCTAATTCTGTACTCTTAACCTGATCTCTGTTATCAAGTCATTCCTTGTTCCAAGACATAATTACTAAAATACTCACGCAGTACTTCTGGAGGCCTGTCTAGCAGCTTGGCGCTCTTTCCTTTTCTTGTCTGGTGGCTTAGCTAAAACTATTTCAATTTCTTCTCCTTCTATTTCTTTTCCATTCATTTCATCCATCGCCTAAACAAAATCAGAAAGATTACAAGAAAGTCTTTTAAAATATAACAACACAAATTTATCTTTTAATATACTTAATAAACAATTTCATGATTATTTCATTTGAAAGATTATTCTTACCAGAGTAAGTTTTTAAAAAAAAGTATACTCCGGGCTGGGGAGTTAGCTCAGTGGTTCCGGCGCCTGTCTCGCAAGCGCAGGGACCCGGGTTCGATTCCCTGGTAACCACATAACAATACTGGGTGTGGAGACCCACACCCAGCAGCAACCAGTACCACATACCACAGTGCCGGGTGTGGTGGCTCACGCCTGTAATCCCAGCACTCGGGAGGCAGAGGCAGGAGGATTGTGATATGAGTTTGAGGCTGAGCTCAGGGCCAGCCTGAACCACAAAAGCGAGACCCTGTCTCCAAAAACCTAAAAAAAAAAAAAAAAAAAAAGTATACTCCTTTTCCCTCTACTTTACTGTTCATTAAGTTACAATGAGAAATGATTACTACCATGTCCTTGTAGTATATTTTAAAAGGTAAAAGAGCTGCCTACTGCCAAGCTACAGGGAAAACATCAGTTTTAATACAAACCAGAAAAATTGGCTTTTTAGGATTTAAATGAATGTGGTATTCAACACACAGTTCTTACACTATTCTTATGCAAAAATTTCAAGGACCTGAAATTAAATGATGCTATTGAATGAGCTTATTAGTGTATCAACAAGATACTGTCCAAAAAAACCCACAAAGGCTAGGTTTCCTTCACTGGTTTCCACTTCAGTTGGGGCATATGATGCCTAACTGTTAAAAGCACAGAGACCTGAAAAGGCTGATGAAGTCAGCCACAGTCACCCAGAGAAGCACCCAGGCACTGTGTGTTTTAGCTCTTGATTCACATTGCTCTAACAGCCACTGTCACATTTCAAGGCCCAAGTACTCAGTAACAAAATTCTGCCTTCTCAGTGTTAATTCAATATCATGATATCATGTGATATCATGCTCCTTCTACAAGGTACAGCCTTTTCCCTACTTCCCAAGCATACACGATAAAACATGTATAAAATAAAATCATGTTCAGTGATTTATGAGACTCTATATTAGCTTTCTTTTTTATTTTGATTTTCCTTCTTACTTTTTATCCCAGTTTTGGGCTGCTTCAGCTTAAAACAACTGAACAGGTCTACAAAAGTTTCCTGGATAGGAAAAGGGGCTGGGATGCACAGTAAATCCAGAACTTACAAACAAGGTCTGTTCTAGAAAATGTAAGTTGGATTTGTTACTAGGCCAAAAAAGTAAGTCTTATGTAAGACTTACACAAATATACAATGCAAAACATTGAAAAGACAAATGCGAAGCCCATTCTTATCAGTGAAAGTTCATGACTCAAGTATTCCTAAGTCGGGGATTTAACTACAACTCAGTAGCAGAGTAGTTCCCTACCATCCCTTGCTTCAATCCTCAGCTTGAAACACACGCACATGCACACGCACACCATTTAATACTAACTGAATCAAAAGGAATATTTAGAATATTATATAAACTTATTAGTTATCTGTGTTCTATGTCACTGAAAGTTTCAGAAGCCAAACATGAATTCTGTAAAAGCTGTGAATTTTTTTTTTTTTGGAGACAGGGTCTCACTTTGTGGTTCAGGCTGATCCTGAGCTCAGCCTCAGACTCTCATCACAGCAATTCTTCTGCCTCTGCCTCCCTAGTGCTGGGATTACAGGTGTGAGCTACCACGCCCAGCACTGTGGTATGTGGTACTGATTGCTACTGGGTGTGAATCTCCACACCCAGTATTGTATGTGGTTACTGGGGATTGAACCCAGGTCCTTGCACTTGCAAATCAGGTGCCAGAACCACTGAGCTAAATCCCCGACCCCCAAAGCTGTGAATTTTATAAGTAATGCTACTTCATTAGACTGCATCAATGAGTAAATCACTTAATCCTAAACTAGTACCTGGGGCTTAGCTCAGTGGGAGAGGAACTGCCTAGCACACCTGAGTTCCTCAGTCTGAAGCTAACCAGTAAAAAACAAAAAAACACATCTACAATATTCAAATTACTAAGTCTGTTTTAAAGCCATGGCCTAGGCAGGAAAAAAATAGTTACCTATTATACATATTACCACCACTACACAAAGATTATTAAAACCAAGGCCAGGGCTTCTCCTCAGTGGTTCATGCCTAACAGGCATGAAGCTCTACTTCATTGCCTAGCACAATGAAAGACAGACAAAAGTTAGCCACACTTTCACTTTTTTAACCCTTTCAGTTTTTAAAGTCACGTAATGTTTGCCTAGTTTCAATAGCCAAAATTTAAATATCAAGTAGAAATAAAATTCACGTTTTACCTTAACAGCAGCTCCTCTGTCTTCAAAATGAACAAATGCATAATCTTTCAACTTCTTTACTCTTTCAAGTTTTCCAAATTCAGAAAATGACTTTTCCAATATTTCTTCTGTCACTGTGGTAGCCAAGTTTCTCACAAATAAAACTTTCACCTAACAGGAATAAATACAAAAAAAAAAAAAAAATACTGGTACTGGCTCCTTAATTTTAGCTAAAGTTACATTTTAGTTTTGTTTGTTTTAAGTTTTTTTGAGACAGGGTCTCGCTCTGTAGTTCAGGCTGATTCTGAACTCACCTTGTAGCCCAAACTAGCCTTGAACTCAAGGCAATTCTCCTGCCTCTGCCCCCCAAGTGCTAGGATTATGGGTATGAGTCACCATGCCCAGTTTTGAGTTACCAGGGATCAAACTCAGGACCTTGCGCTTGCTAGGCAGGCATGATGGTGCACTCCTGTAATCCCAGGATTTGGGAACCTGAAGCAAGAGGACTGTTGAGTTCAAAGCCAGCCTGTGCCACACAGTAAATTCAAGGCTAGCTTGGATTACACAGAGACTCTGTCTCAAAAAAAACCCAAAATAAACATTTTCCTATCTTCATGGCATAGGCTTTTTTTTCCCCCCTAAAATCATCAAGGGCTAAAAATGCTCCCATTTAAAGTGTTAAAAACTGCCAAGAAAATGGTTCTATTAATTACCATTTTATATATATATCACTGGTTCCTTTCTTCTATCACTTAAAACAATAATGTAAAAATCTTCAACAAACCAACATATAGTTATTACTAAGTTAATTCACAAACATGGTTTCCCCCCGAAGTAAGTTTTTCTGTTTTCTCCCCTAGAACTGGAAACTTTTAAGGTCATATAAAAAATAACAATAGCAAGAAAAGAAAATAAGCGCCTAATCTAGGCATAGACAAACCATAACATTTAAATCATTAAATAAGAGTAGTGTTAATAGGGCATAGTAATGCACACCTGTGACCTCGGAGCACTTTGAGAGGCTAAGGCAAAAGGATCAAAGTTTAAGCCCACCTTGGACAACTTAGCAAACCTCTGTCTTAAAATAAAATTTTTAAAAAGGTATAGATTCTAGCCCAGTAGATGAGAGTGGAAAGTGGGTAGAGCTAATCAAGTAAAACTTGGTCTGTATCTCACGTTATATACCAACACAAACTCCAAACAGATTAAAACTCTAAGGAATGGAGAGACAGTGAAAGTATTAGAATAAAATAAAGATGGACGCTTGCATAACATTGATATAAAATGGCCTTGTGACTTAAAATCTAGGAAGCATTTAAGAGTGATACATTCAGCTGGCCCTGGTGGCTCATGCCTATAATTCCAGCACTCGAGAAGCTGAGGCAAGAGAATTGCTGTGAGTTTGAGGCTATCCTGGGCTACAGAACTGAGTTCAAGACCAGCCTAAACAACAGAGCAAGACCTTGTCTTAAAAAAAAAAAAAGAAAAAAGCAATAGACTCAACTAATAAAAATAAATGGTTTGTTCACTGCAAAAAGTATCATGAGCAAAATCTAGACAAGTGACCAATATTTTTAAAAACTGAAACAATTATTATAAAGAGATTATCTTTCTTTTATATCAGAGCACTACAAAATAAAAAATTCAACAATTGAATAGAAAAATAGGTGAACTCAGGCAGTGTGGTTGCACAGGCCTATAACTCCAGCACTCTGGGAGGCTGACGAAGAAAGAATACAAGTTTGGGCCTAGCCAGGGCAACTTAGTGAAAAGTAAAATTTGTGAGTAAGTGGGTAGTGCTGATCAGTGATAATCAAAGAAATGAATACGGCCCTTTAAGCATAGTAAAAGCTCACATTTTGGGCCAGAAATTTACCTCAGTGGTTCCAGTGTTTGCCTGGAAAACACAAGGTCCCAAGTTCGATCCCCAGTACCACATAAAACAATGCTGGGTGTGGTGACTCATGACTATAATTCCAGCACTTGGGAGGCAGAGGCAGGAGAAATGCCAGCCTGGGCTACATAGTGAGTTCAGGGCCAGCCTGAACTACAACTACAACGTGAGACCCTGTCTTAAAAAAAGGGAAAAACTGAAAAAAAAGCTCTAATTTATCCATAATGAGAAGCAAATCATTAACAGTAATGAGATATCATTTGTCATCAGATTGATAAAATTAAAAAAGTCTGACTGCATTCCATTTTGCCAGGAATAAGGAACATCTCCTTTTACCTACAATTGCACCCCTAATAATTTATCCTAAAGATCTATTTATATTGCATCCATTGACATAAAAATATATTCAGTGCAATACTGTAAAATTAACAAAAATTTAAAATAACTCAATGTCCCACTGGCAAATATACTATGGCTTATCTATCAAATGGAATTATTATGTAGCCATAAAAATGAGGAAGAATACTCTAAAGTGAATCAGAGATTCCCAGGATCTTTTGTTAAGAGATACAGAGATACAACTGACAGTCAATGGGATAAGCCACCACTGCTTAACCATCAGCATCTTGTAACTTTTTAACTGTACATAAAATAATCAAGTATTTTCCTAGAGCCGATTAAACTAGCGAATAAAACAAATACAGATCAATAAAGGAGACTACCCGTAGCCATTCATATTAGATAGAAGCAAAATAAGAATATATATTAATTTGCCAGAATTTTCATAAGGAAGCCCTAAAAGGATGAGCTAGAGGCTCCTGAAACAGGATGCCTCACAGTCAAGAGTTGGATAAGGCAGACATGGTGGGTGAGGGTGGAAGTAGGACTTCTTCTATATCTTTCCATATAATTTCTGAACTAGGGAAACAGATCAAGGAAAAAAATCAACACACTCACTGAACAAGCTGTTGTCTCTGATAAAGGGCTAATGAGTAAGAAAGGATCATCTCTACTACTCCTCTCCCCTTTATTTTCCTCAACGTTGCTGGACCAAGTTCTAGCCTCTACATTAGACAGGTGCCCCCCTTTATTCCCCTTCTGGTAATATAATTTTTCTCTGGTGCTGGGATCAAACCTGGGCCCTCTCACCCATGCTAGCACATGTTCCAACACCACTGAACCACACCTCATCCCTCTTCTTTTATAACTAAACATGGATCTTTTCTTTTCTGTGATGAAACTGTAATGTGCTATACAAAAATTACTTACTGGAATTGTGCTTAAAAGGTTCAACAGGAAGGTTGGGGTAGTTCAGAAATAACAGTACTTGCTTAGCATGGAAAAAGGTCCTGGTACTAAAAAATGTCTCAATTTGACAACGACTCTTAAATGAATTTTAACATTCACTGAACATCTTTATTCTAATGGGCAATATTTTTCTCAATTAAAAACCTAGAAAGGAAGCAGTATTATTCAACCGGCTCCTTTGCATTCTGAAACCTAGTGTTGATTCAGAAAAAGTTGTTACAAGAATAAAATCTTAAGATTTTTTGATAAAAAAGATTTAGGGTTAACTTCTACCTAAAAGGTTACTACGGTCTGTTAAAATGCAAAATGTCAAGCATATTATACTTTAGATTTTCAGGGAAGATGTACTATTCCTATTCCTCCCTTACAGCGTGTACTGTATATCATTTTCAGATGATCTTATGGAAAAAGCAACACGGGCTACACTTTGTTTCTAAAGGGAGAATCCAAGTTCTAATACATCTTAGAATTACTCAGTCCAGGGCCAGGGAGTTAGCTCAGTGGTTCCAGCGCCTGTCTTGCAAGTGCAAGGACCCGGGTTCGATCCCCGGTAACCACATACCATACTGGGCGTGGAGACTCATGCCCAGCAGCAACCAGTACCACACACCACAGTGCGGGGCATGGTGGCTCATGCCTGTAATCCCAGGACTCTTGGGAGGCAAAGGCAGGAGGACTGCTGTGATGTGAGTTTGAGGCTGAGCTCAGGGCCAGCCTTGAACCACAAAGCGAGACCCTGTCTCTAAAAACCTAAAAAAAAAAAAGAATTACTCAGTCCAATAAAACACATAGTAGTTTGCCCAAAGCTGTAACTGTATTATCAGAATAACTGGAATTAAAATCAACTTCATAAAAAAAGGAAAAAACCAGGGCTGGATTTCCAATCCTTTTCTTAGATACACCTCTACTCAAGGAATATGACATAAAAGATACTAAGCAGCACTTCTGAGCCTCTATGGCTCAGAAGATCAATTCATCTTCTCTGCTCAATGCAAAGATGCCTTAGCTACAAAGACTACATCATAACTAGTACTGCATATAAACCAGTTCTCTAAACTAGTCAGTTATGATCTGCCTCCTCAAAATCTAAGAAGCTTAAAGAAAAGAATTTTGATTGCTGGATGCGGTGATGCACACCTGTTATCCCAGCACTCGGAGAATGAGGCAAGAGGATCACTTGAGTTCAAGGACAGCCTGGGGTCACTTGTCTCAAAAAAAATTTCTGCCATAAAGAATCTAACCAGTAACTTATGCCCAACTGTATGGCTGTAACCTTCCTGAGACTGGAAGAGGAACAGCCAAAGTATTCTTAAACTTAATGCAAGCAGCAGAGATGAAACTCTAACATGTTCCTTCCAACCTAGAAGTCATCTAAAGGAAAGCCTGAGAACCAGACACATGGTACCACCTGTTACCAAAGACCTTGATCCTGAAAGGAAAGGGTGGGGGGCCACAGAAGGCCCTCTCCTACGACCTGTCATACACACTTTGTCATTATCAACTAACAGCAAGCATGACAAACATAACAATCTTTCACCTTTCTTCATGGGAACAACACTCTAAGGGAAACTGATCACTTAAAAAAAAAAAAGAAGAAAAAAATCAGCTATAAATTTAAAAAATATATAACTCATGAACATGTAATAAAATTTATAATGTAGTCAATGAAGATTGCTTTTCATAAACTCTATACCCCTTTGGGTGCCTAATACTAAACAATACATAGTATTATGAAATTAAAGGATTAATTTGTTCCTCTGGCACATTTAATCTGCAGGAAAAGAGATGGTTAATGGAGGGCTAATATCTAGACACTTAAGACTACTGCTTCAGTCTTAAATCAGCTCCTTATAAAACAAAGTCAAGAGCTACACCTAGTATTTATTATAAACATGGCAAAGTTTGAGCTTTATTCTGAGTATAGACTGAAATGATAAAACTACCCCCAATCCAAGCGGCTGCGTTTACCTTGGCCATGACTTCAGGATCAGGCTCCTCCACAGGGTCAGCCCACTCGACCGTAACTACATTTCCCCATACTTTGACTTTTCCACTCATCAGCCGGCGTCTGGCTTGTGCTGCTGACTTGTGATCCTCATATTCAAGGAAGCAGAACCCCCGGTTCTTCTTTTTGTCATCGGGTTGATGATAGAGAATAACGTCCACCAAACCCTCTGTTAAACCAACAGCCAGATAGATAAGCCAAAAGCATCCACCACACATCTAGTGATCAGGCAGACCTAAATCCACTTGCCAATAATAAAAAAAATAGTTGAAAAAGCCTCAAAGTGAATCACTAAGTATTTAGGAGACAATTATATCAGCATAATTAGACAAGGGCTTTGGAACAATATTACATGTTCCCTATGAACTTTAGGATCCTAACCATACAGCCATATACAACACTTCCAACAACTACATTTTGTCACTTAACATCCTGTAATATTTTAGTATTTGATGTAACATGATCTCCTAAGTTTTTGGGGGAGCAAGGTAGGGGAATAACCAAGGCTGGCCTTGAACTCATGGTAATTCTCTGGCCTCAGCCTTCCAAGTACTAGGACTGCAGACGTGCACCACCATACATGGCAACCTCATTAATTCATAGGTGCACTGAACTAACTTTCAACAATTAATCATAGCCAAAATAATCTTCTTTAAATCTAACTTAAAAGTTATGGATTTTTTGTGATGTTGAAGATTAAATCCAACGCTTCTCACATGCTAGGGAAGCACTTAACTACTAATTTAATCTACATGTCCAACTTGTTTTGACTATTTTCTTTTTTTTTTTTTTTTGTAATAGGGATCCAACTCAGGACTTTGTGCTTGCAAGGCAGGCACAATGCCACTGAGCTAAATCCTTAGCCCTATCCTTTTTTTATTTTTTTTTTTTGAGACAAGGTCTCACTAGTCTGGCCTTGAACTCACTAGGTGGCCCAAGCTGACCTCAGACTTGTGGCAACTCTCCTGCCTCAGCCTCCAAAGTACTACCCAAGGCACATGCCACCATGTCTAGCCATCTATGCTCTTATCAATACTCTGATTTTATTTCTAGCCCAGACTTCTCTAAGTTCATAAGTCTTTGAAAGCTTAATACACAGATGTTTCAGACAAATTGAATATGTCCCAAACAGTACCACTATGCCAAAAATCTGCCTTCCGTATCTGATAAGGCAACCTACCATATTCTTGAGCCAGAAACTGATGAGACATTCTTGATTTTTTCCTTTACTTCACCTTGCCTACAAAGTTCCAAATCCATTTACTTCATTCCATCTCCCCTGCTATTGCCCTAGTCCAGCCATCTATTTGATGTTCTGTAGGACAACTCCACCTAATGAATCAGCTCTCACCCTTGACCACACCTGCAAGCCCTCTTCCACACAGCAGTAGGAATATTCCGTATCTGTGAAACAGATGTCATTCCTTAAGACTTTCAAATACTTATTATATATACAATAAAACCCAAGCTCCCTAAATGATCTATAAAGCCCTGCCTACTTCACATAATTCTTCTGATTTTATCTTCTAACAACTATGGCCTTCTCTGTTACTCTAATATCTGCAGTTATTTCTTGCCCTGGAGACTTGGCATGTGTTGCTCTTTCGCAATGCACTTCTTTTTGCTCTTATTGTAAGATAACCTCTTCATGTAAGTCTTACTTAAAATAATTCCTTACCAGAAAAACCTTCTATTAACATAGAAACAGGGATAATAGCTATTCTCTAGCTAAATATTCTGTATTTCTTCTTCACACCATCTACCGCAATTTGTACATATTCCTTTAATTTTAGGGTCTTAATTCTTCTCCCAGAATATACTCTCTGAGGACAGAGAACAGTTCTCTTATTGTCCACTGCATCCCAGTACACAGCACAATGCCAGTGATGAACAGGCACTTTAATAAATACCTGCTGAAGAAGTAAGAAGATTGATGTAAAGCCAGGAAGAGGCTGGTGAATAATAAAAGGTAATATAGTCAAAGAACTGTCCCAGGGGGTAAGTGACCAACACAACTGCAATGGGCAGGGGCAGTCATAGACCAGGATAACAGAAAAAGCGGACTTTTGGTGGGTACAACTTCTGGTGTCCAGATCCAGAATGTGATCTAGAGATGGCAGAACTGAAGTAAAGAACTACACATGAGATGCTCAGAGAACTGGGCATTTGGGGCCTTCGATGGGGCATCCACATGGAAAAGACACTAAAAGTCAATGTAGGTCAGAAGAAGAATGTGAGTCTGAATCAATCTTTGGACTAAAGAAAAGCTGGAAACCAGGAGAGGAATCAATGCAAGCATTAGGGCAAGGGAAAGAACATTGTATCTGGATGACAAAAATGTACAGGAATATTATTTCTGCAATAGGAGACATGTTAACAAATCAAATCTGGCTTCAACCAGTCTTAAAAGGCATTTTAAAAATGAGATGGAAAAAACTATGGTGGCAAACACCTATAATCCCAACTAGTAAGGAAGCAGAAGTAGGAAGATTACCAAATTCATGGCCAACCTAGACAAACAGCAAGACCTGGATTCAAAAAAAATAAGAGCAGAGGATGTAGCTCAGTGGTAGAGCCCTTACAGAGAATACATGAGGTCCTAAGTTCAAGCCCTAGTACCATTACTACAATATGTTGTGTAATAAATCAAAAGCAAACGGTTAAATTGTTCAGTTATGTACTAATGTATACATATCTGCAATATAAAGTGTATTTGCTGGGTAGAAGCCCTTGCACACGCCTGTAATCCTACTACCTGGGAGGCCGACGCAGGAGGAGCACTGTGAATTTGAGGTCAATGTGGGTTAAATAGTGAGTTCAAGGGCAGCCTGAACTACACAGCAAGCCCTGGTCTCAAGAAAAGATCTAAACAAGTCAATACAAGAGAAGGAGTAAGAATTTTCGTATTTCTGGTTCTGAAGTGGGTAGGGCTGGGGGGCAGCCTCACTCAAGGGCCACAGAATACAGGCTCTGACAAAATCGAAGGGCCAAGTGAAAGGGATATTCCAAGAAATAAGGATATGAGGGAATTTATTTAAACACTATAAAAGCAGAAAGGAAGAAATTTAGATATAAGACACTTGAATTCTTAGTTTAACATGTATCTGGTTTTCTGTATAAATTTGTAAGTAATACAACAGATTTCCAAAAACTAAATTCTAAATACATTTTTGTTTTACCTGTGACTTTACTGAATTCCTCCAGAATGTTTTCTTTAGTCTTATTCTTCGGGATGGATCCAACGAAAAGTCTGTTGTTTGCCACAGAAATACACACTCCAAGGTGTTTACCAGGGCGAATTTCATAGCTGTCACACTGCAAGGGAGGAGATAACCAGAGACCCCAAAACCACCCCAAACTGAGGACAACTGGTCTGAACCTAAAAGATTTCACAACTTAAGGCCAAACACTCATTGCTTCATGAACTTACCAAGTCCTCTCATGTTGGTTATAATACAAATGCATAAACTTCATTACTTAACCTTCATTATTATGATCTATCATTTTAATTTGGTTTTGTTAACCTCCATGTGCTTTTTATGTTTCACATAAAAAGGACTCAAGGTTAAGCACTTTATTTTCAAAAATACCTCATTTCAAGGTGGTTATGGTGGTGCATGTGTGTAATCCTAGCTCTCTGGAGGCAGAGGTAGAAGGATCGCTATGAGTTGGAGCCCAGCCTGGACTACATACTGAGCTTCAGGTCAGCCTCAACTCTACAGCCAGACTCTGTCTCAAAAAAAAAAAAAAAAAAAAAAAGACTCACTTCATATTTCAACTTTATCTATCTAAAAACTCTTTTGAGAGAATTTTAGAATGACTACCTGAAACTGATCATTCAAAGTCCTTAAAGATCAATTATATTTAAATAAGCCATCATCAAAACAATGTAACATGAATAATAGGAGCCGGGGATATAGCTCAGCAGCACACCTGCCTGGCAAATAAAAGGTCCTGAGCTGCATCCCCAGAACCAAAAAAAGCCAGCTGTGCTTAATCAAAATACGAAAGAAATTTAGAAGAATTTCATACTCTGTAAAAACATAACTCTAAATATGTAAAGTTTTAAATAGTATTAAAATAATACATTTGTTCTGGACAGCAGCACATGTGTATAATCCCAGCACTCAGGAGACTGAAGTAGGAAGATCATCACGAGGTTAAGACCACCCTGAACAAAAGACCCTGTCTCCAAATACCAAATATGGATGATTGAGGTGGCACAACCATGTAATCCCAGCACTCAGGAGGCTGAGGCAGGAGTTACGCAGTAAAACCCTGACTCAAAAACAATCTAGTAGTGATAATATTATTATCTTCAAAATGTCATGGAAGGATTGGGGATTTAGGTCAGTGGTATCATACCTGCCTTGCAAACACAAGGTGCTGAATTTGATCCTTGGCACCAGGGGAAAAAAATTAAGTCTCCTCTTAGGGCCTGGCACAAGGCATAAGGCCAATTTCAAATTAAGCCCTTAAAAAAAATTGTGGAGCTCAGTGGCAGCTCTGTGTGCCTTATGAGCACAAGGTCATGAGTTCAATCCCTGGTAATACACACATACAAATATGTTACGGAAATTTAAAAATTGTTTTACTTAAATCCATATAGTGATAGCTTCCTTGGTAAAATTTAGGTTAAGTTTTAACATTACTTGCTCATTAGTTTGCTAAAAGATCTAATAATTTTAAAAACAAAGTCACTCATACTCTGCCAAAAATAAAGAAATAGGGGGCCGGGGAGTTAGCTCAGTGGTTCCGGCGCCTGTCTTGCAAGCGCAAGGACCCGGGTTCGATCCCCTGGTAACCACACAACAATACTGGGTGTGGAGACCCACACCCAGCAGCAACCAGTACCACACACCACAGTGCCGGGCATGGTGGCTCATGCCTGTAATCCCAGCACTCGGGAGACAGAGGCAGGAGGATTGTGATGTGAGTTTGAGGCTGAGCTGAGGGCCAGCCTGAACCACAAAGCGAGACCCTGTCTCAAAAAACCTAAAAATAAATAAATAAATAAATAAAATAAAATAAAAAATAAAAAAATAAAGAAATAAACCACTGGACATTTCTTAGTGTCACATAAACAAGTTTGAAAGAAAAATTTGTAATAAAAATTCATTCAAGCTAGGAGGGGACCTAGTTCAGAGCCCACTAAAGAGACCAAAAGCCTCAGTGATGGAGCTGCTTGTTCTAGAAGGGCTAGGACCTGACTAAGCCCTCAGACGTCTGGCAAGCAGATGACAAAAATGGCACTTGTTATTTTATGACCGTGAGACATTCATACTGTTATACAATAGGACTGAAAACAACCTGGAGAGCGCTGTCACCATTCATGTTCAAATATAAGCATAAAATAGTAAAAGATCCTAGAGAGAGCCAAGGATTTGGCTAATTGTTCAGCGACTGCCTTGCAAGCACAAGGTTTCGACAATACTGGGTGTGGTGACTCATGCCCATCAACAATCAGTACCACATTCAATGCTGGGCATGGTGGCTCATGCCTGGAATCCCAGCACTCAGGTGGCAGAGGCAGAAAGACTGCTGTGAGTTTAAGGTTTGCCTGGGCCTAGATCCTATCTCCAAAAAAAAAAAAAAAGGTCCTAGAGAAGGAAAATTACCAGAAGGTCCTTGAATAGAAAAGACAAGACTAGGAATGTAGCTCAGTAGCACAGCACCTGACTGGCAAGTGCAAGACCCTTAGTTCGATTCCTGGTACCAAAAAAAAAAAAAAGGAGAAACAGAGTAAACAAAAAAGGATTTAAAAGGCTTAGGAACAACAATAACAATAAAAACAAAATTAAAATTAGAAAATAAATCATATGACTAGGCTGTAACAGAAACAAGACAACCACTTTCCAATTTGAATCCTGAAAGTCACTGACATCTTAGCTATCTTCTCCTGGACCTACCTAAGCCCTCGTATTTTTTTGTTTTGTTTTTAGGTTTTTTTGAGACAGGGTCTGGCTTTGTAGTTCAGGCTGGCCCTGAGCTCAGCCTCCAACTCACATCACAGCAATCCTCCTGCTTCTGCCTCCCGAGTGCTGGGATGACAGGCGTGAGCCACCGCACCCGTCACTGTGGTATGTGGTGCTGATTGCTGCTGGGCCTGTTGTTATGTGGTTACCGGGGAATTTGAACCTGGATCCTTGGCGCTTGGAACACAGGCACCGGAACCACTGAGCCAAATCCCCGGTCCCTAAGCCCTCGTATTTTAGTTCAATCCAAACTTTTAAACATAAGAATCGAGGGGGCGAGGGAGTTAGCTCAGTGGTTCCGACGCCTGTCTTGCAAGCGCAAGGGCCTGGGTTCGATTCCCCGGTAACCACATAACAATACTGGGCGTGGAGACCCACACCCAGCAGCAACCAGTACCACATACCACAGTGCCGGGCATGGTGGCTCACGCCTGTAATCCCAGCACTCGGGAGGCAGAGGCAGGATTGTGATGTGAGTTGGAGGCTGAGCTCAGGGCCAGCCTGAACCACAAAAGCGAGACCCTGTCTCAAAAAAACCTTAAAAAAAACATAAGAATTGAGGGCTAGGGATGTAGCTCAGTGGTGTTGACATGTGCCTGGCCAGTGCAAGGTCCTAAGTTTGATCACCAGTTCCACACACACACACACAAAATAGAATAAAAAGGGAATAATAGGAATTGACACCATTTATTTTTTTTCTAAACCAGAAAGAAAACCATGCAGAGAAGTCAAATACTTTAATACAAACTTTCTGAAATAAAACCCTAAATACTGGATAATTTATTAGTATTAGGGGGAAAAAAGTTTTTTCCATCAGTACTGGAAGTTGAACCCAAGACCTTTGCCTTGAGTCACATCCTCAGCTCTTTTAAGAAATTTTTAATTTTGAGGGTCTCACTAAATCGTTTTCCCAGGTTTAGCTCAAACTTGCAACCCTCCTGTCTCAAGTTCTCAGAGTGCTGGGGTTACAAGTGTGCACCACCATACCGGGTTTCCTTTTAACTTTTATAGTCAGACAAAAATGAAGCAAACATCACCTATCAACTCAGCCAATCTAAAAGCATTCAAAGCAACAACTAAAGACAATAAGATTATTAAATGAAAATACTTTTTAAACAGATTTATCTCAACCAATATCTCGGTAGACAGTGGCTATTTGTTTATCACATACCAGTTTAACAGCTTCCTGTGCAGCTTCCTTTCCACAGAAGGTGATAAACGCATAACCTCGGTTCTGGCCAGACAGGGGATCCATCATAAGACGTAGATCCCAAATAGGACCAGCCTTCTCAAAAAGGGGCACCAACTCATCCTCATATAGATCTCTTGGTATTTTACCTACAAAGACCTGAAAGAAAAGACTTCCTTATTAGTATAAAATGTAAGCATTTGATTTTGGAGTCATAAAATCTACCTGCCCTTTTTTGGGGAGTAGGGACAGAAGATGGCTAAGGAAGAATGAGCACAATGTGAAGCTTGCAGCTGACTTGCACAGCTAACACGAATTTTTATCATAACCTTAGGGTTATCAACGAAGAACAACAGTCTATATTTTAAAAAAAAAAAAACTTTCAAGAATATGCAAAATTTTTAATTTCTGATTTGTGTTTTTCTCATGAAGAACAATAAAGGCATGTATGTATCCTTGAAGAAATATGGTGTCTAGTTTCTTAAAAAACAAAAATTTAGGGCTGAGGTTTAGCTCAGTGGCGCCATGCCTGCCTTTCAAATACAAGGGCCTAAGTTTGATCCTTGGTATGGGACAGACACATGGACACACACACACACGCACGCACACACACACGCACATGCATGTTTTGCGCTGCATGCAGACAACAATTTACTATGTTCATGACAAGGGCATAATTCATATACCTTGCTGTCAGCCTGCTTGGACCACTACTGATACATGAATGCCTATCTCGTGCATGGCTGCACTGCTACATCAAAAGCCACCCGATGTGATAGTCAGGGTATGTACTACCAGCAACGTGTAAATAAAAGATTGGCATGCCCACTCAGATTTCTGAATCCTAAATTAAAGTTAAACAGCTACCTTAATATTTTCTAGAAACTCCAATACTTCACTCTATTCTTTTATTTACAGGGATATTAAAACAATTTTTTTTGAAGATGAGGTCTTGCTACATTGTTCATTCAGGCTCGCCCTGAATGCCTGGTCACAAGCAGTCCTCCTACCTAGCCTACCCTCTCAAGTATCTGAGACTAAAGGCATGTGCCACACTGCCTGGCCAGGATACCAAATTTTAAGATATGAAAAAAATTATTTCACTTTTTTTTTCTCCCCCAGCTCAGGCTGAATAAACCCAGGCCCTCTGCACTGAGGTACATCCCCATCCCTTTTGGAGATAGGGCCTCACTAACTCACTAATTTATACAGGCTGGGTTAAAAAATTTTGTTACCTACAAATTTTAGTTGTCCTTGTTTCATCTCGTCATCAGTAAGCCCAGACTGCCAAGTTTATGGCTTTTGAATACGTACATATATAGATGTATGCATAGATAAGTATGAATATCGGAACAATGCTAAATATACATCAGTTATCAATGCATAGGAACTGTTCTAATTTACTTTTCTCTAACAATTCCTAAACAGTTCATTTGAAGATAGTAACAAACGCTTCCTTTTTTGAAAAGTCAAACTGGGACCCGAGGGTTTAGCTCAGTAGTTCCAGTGCAAGGGCCCAAGTTCAATCCCCAGTAAACACATACAACAATGCTGTGCGTGGAGACTCACATCACCAGTGATCAGAACCACACACCACAGTGCCAGGAGTGGTGGCTCACGCTTGTAATCCCAGCACTCGGGAGGTAGAGACAGGAGGAATGCTGAGTACGAGGCTGAACTCAAGGCCAGTCTGAACTACAAAACAAGACCCTATCTCAAAAAAAAACTTTAAAAATATCTAAATGACTAAAACCTATCTCTATTAACTGGCTCTAGTGGATTCTCCTGTGTCTTTCTGTAAGAACATATTTTCTGCGGCATACCCCTGCTATTCTCTCAACCCTTGCCCACTGGTGACTGAGGAACTACTAACATAAGCAAAAACCTCTGGTATTTTCAATCACTGCCACTCACAATTACATCCAATTAAGTATTTTTTCTGGTACTAGAGAGCTAACCAAGAGTGGCAGGAATGCTACGCAAGCATTTTACCACTGAGCTATATCTTCAGCCTTTTTAGCTTGAAGCAGAGTTTTACTAAATTGCCCAGGCTGGCTTCAAACTTGCCATTCTCTTGCCCGACTCTGCCTGAGTAGCTAGGATTACAGGCATGTGCCACCATGCCCAGGCCTATTACCCTATAAATATAATTTTAAAGTTATTCTACTTTAGAGCAAGGCACAGTGACAACATCTGTAATCCTAGTACTTGGGAGACTGAGGCAGGAGGATTCCAAGTTCAAGGCTAGCCATGAGTAGTATAAGGTCAGCCTGGATTATACATAGTGAGACTCCATCTTGAAAAAGAAAATTAAAAGTTACTCTGTATGTACATAAGGGGATGAAGGAGCTGGAGGGAGGGCAGGGGAATGGAAAATAATAAGAACCAGGGGCCACAGATTTAGCTCAGTGGTTCTGGCATCTGCAGCATCAGTGAGTTCTATCCCCAGTAACCATATACCACAATGCTGGATGTGGTGACTCTCACTCATTAGTATTCAGTGCCATACACTACAATGCTGGGCATGAGGGCTCACACCTATAATCCCAGCACACGGGAGGCAGAGGCAGGAGGATTACTGTGAGTTTGAGGCTTCAGTAGGCTACATAGTGAGTTCAGGGCCAGCCTGAACTACAAACGCTGTCTCAAAAAAAAAAAAAAAAAAAATCAGGATATATCATGCAGAGATACAAATTCCCAGTGATGAATGTGAAAATAATGTACACTTAAAATGTACCATAAACTCAATTTTTAAAAAAGTTACCCTATAGTTCCTTGCCTGCACAGAAAACCCTTCCTGTACTACTTAAGAGTTTGTCCAAATCTTTCATAAGCCATGTATTCATATATACCTGGACTTGTGCCCTATATTTTTCTAGATTCTAGTAATATGGTGACTACTACAGATAAGGTCTGAGCTATTCATGAAATTCATAGTCTACTGATGGAAACAGATGAAAATCTAAAAAACAAACAATACAGGGCACAATGGCATACACATGCAATTATCACTCAAAGAGGTACAGCATAAAGAGTCTAAGTTTGAATACAATACAGGCAATTAGTCTAGGCAACTTCAAAAGGGCTGGGGAAATAGTTCAGGGCAAAGGGTTTAACCCCAGTACCAGAAAATGATACATTAAAAGTAAACAATTTGATTCCAGGAGTTATTGAGAAATAGGAAAAAGAGGAAGAAAGGATAAATGGTGAGGCATATTTTAATTAAGAGGGCCTCCCTCAGGAGGTAAATTTTATCTAGAACTTAAGAAAGAAAAGTAAGCAAAAATCTGAGGAAAGAGACACTAAAATGAGAGAATGAGTAGAAAAGGCAGTGAGATGGGAGTACACTCGATATTGAAGAATAGCGAGTAGGCCCATGGGATAGGTGGAAGGCCTCTCCAGAGACAGTGGTATGAACAGAGAACAGGGACCAAATTAAGCTAAAACCATGGTAAGGAGCTTATGCTTCACTCCAGAAATATTGGGAGTACATTGTGGTTCTAAGCAGACAGATGAGTGTGTATCACCTTCATTCTTCAAGGAACATTCTGAAAAGCGGGTAAAAAATGAATATAAATTCACAATGCAAGGCGTGGTGGCTCACACCTGAAATCCCAGCACTCTGGAGACAGAGGCAGGATTACTGTGAGTTCAAGGCTAGCCTGGGCTAAAAAATAAGTTCAGCACCAGCCTGAACTACAAAGAAAGACCTTGTCTCAAAAACTTAAAAAAAAAAAAAAAAAAAAAAACTGAGCAGAAATCAAGTGTGGTGGCACTTGGGAAACTGAGGCAGGAGGACTTCTGGGAGTTCATGACCAGCCTAAACTACAAAGTGAGTTCAAGGCCAATCTGAACTACACAGCAAGACCCCTCTCAAAAAACAAAAAATAAATACATAAATTTTGAGCAGGAATATATTTTGACTCTATATCTCATTCTAGCTGTTACATTTTTGTGTCTCTTTTGATAGTGAAGTTCCTCAAAAGAGCTATGTATGTTTGCTGGCCAAATTACCTATCTCCTGTTCTCTCGAGTCTTTTCTGAATCTGGCTGGCTCTTACCATCACTGTTGTCAAAGTCACTAATAACCTACATGTTGCCACAACCAAGAGTCATTTCTCAGTCCTCATCTCCCACCTGGAAAGATCAACCAGTTGTGCTCGCTTTGGCAGCACGCATATCATAATCGACCTGTGAAAACTTCTTCCGCAGACTTAGGGAACCCCACATCCTGGTTTTTCCCGCTTACCTCACTGGATCTCTCTTCTCGGTCTCTTTCCTGGTTTCTTCTCATCTTCCCCAATTCTAAATGTGAGAAAGCTGTGCGACTCGGACCTTAGGCTTTTGACCTAGCAACAAATACTTCCTTGGTGACTTCATCTGAACTTAAGAGTTTTAAAATTTCCCTTAGGTATTTATACTACCCACATTTATAATCTCCAGCGAGGATTCTCCCCTCCACTCCAGGCTCATATAAACAACTGCTCTCTCAATAGCTCTACCTAGATGTCTAAGAGACTTGTAGTGAGTAACATGCCTTAACCCTGCGAACTTGCTCTTCTCTACAGTTTTCCTCATTTCAGTAAATGCAACTTTATCCTTTCAGCTGCTTAAGTCCAAAGCCTCGAACTCAGAGTGCCTGCCTAGCAAGCACAAGGCCCTGAGTTTGATTCCTGGTATCAAAAATCCAAAAGCCTTAAACTCATCCTTTGCTCCTTTTTCTTACTTCACCAACCTGTCAATCCAGTAAGATCTGCCTCTAAAACACCCAGAATCTAGTTGGGTGTGCTGACATATGCCTGTAATCCTAGCACTAGAAGCCTGAGGCAGGAAGAGCACCAAGAGTTCAAGGCCAGCCTGGAATACACAGTGACCTGATCCTGTCTCAAAAAATCATAAACAAGCGCACAATAAATAAATCTAGACTTTTTTCTTATCAACCTCAGGTATACTGTCCTGTAGCTTAACCCTAAAAAAAAGCCTTTCACTAACAAATCAGAGCACTAAAAGATACTGATAAAAGGTATCCAGAGGGAAGAAATACAAAAGAATGATTAGTAACTAATAATTTTGAGAGGTGTTTTTAGGTGTAGCCAGACTCTCTGGTCTTATTTGGTTAGAATAATTTATAGGACTTCAAAACTGGTCTGAGTGTCCAGGGTGTAGCCAGGCAAAACATATTTAACATGCATAAGGCCCTGGGCCCAATCCCAATATTAAAAAAAAAAAGGTTTTTGGAATTTTTGCTTTATATACTTCTATGAATATAGTGTTGACATACCAATAGTATTTAATAATTGCTTTTTATTATTCATATTTTCAGCTCATTACAAATATATGGAAAGAACACACCATGACACTGAAAAAAATTATGGCACACAGTGTCAGATACTTGCACTACTTCTCCTTTTTATTTTTCTGAACTTTTTAAGACAGAGTTTCACTGTATTATTACGGCTGGTCTCAAGGGACCCTCCCACCTCAGCCTCCTGCTAGGTCTACAGGCTCATACCAAGATACTTAGCCCATAATTATTTCTGTAACACTTGTACCTTTAATTTTAGAACCAGAAAAATTTGCTTCACTAGCAAATTCAAAGTGAAAAAAATCTATGTTTTCAAGAAAAATAATTTATGGGTTGATTAATCACCTTTCAGAAAGAATTCACAAGAACATGTTCCTTATACTCTACACTAAAAGACCAACTTACAGATTTTCCATACAAATACTGCTTTACTTATAAAAAGCACTAACACATTTGTAGTCTATAAAGTCCACAATATTATTTATAAGCACCGGGGTTCATAAAGAAATAGATCACGGATTGAAAATATCGGTTTATGTGAAAAACAGAACAGCTCTCAAAAATGACTTCGGCATTGCTTCTTTTAAAGATTTTACATTCAGGGCTGGGGATTTGGCTTAGAGGCACCACATCTGCCTTCCAAACACAAGGTCTTGAGTTCAATCCCCAGTATGAGGGGGTAGGATGTCACAATTTTGATTACTAAGATGAAACAGAGATATTTTCCATCTTTTTAATCTGTTACTGTAGGAGTCATTCTCACTCTAAGTGGAGAGTTAGCTTTCAATCATATTCAAGTATTCCTCCTTCTCTCCAGAACCTGGTCTAACCCACGACAGTTCTTTCTAGACACATCAGCTATCAAGGCTTAGGAAAAGTTTTAGCAGGCCACAATCTATCTATGGTGTACTTCAACAGTAACATCCAGGAGAGGAGAGGGGGAGAACTCCAGACAGAAGTAAGTAGGAACAGTCCTTTGGGTTATTAGGTTCTTCCATTATCCAGCCCTCCCGTAAAACTGTTACTTCACAAATTCACAAACACATCAGTTTCTACTCATATGCAATTCAACTGAATCACAAACTTTCGGGACATTGTTGAATATACTGGTTCTCTGAAAGTTTCATTAATAAGTGCTCACTTTGGCAGCACATACTAAAATTGAAAGTTTCATTAATAAAACAAAGAATGAAACCTTAATTTACCGCTCTTTTTAATTTCTCTACAGATCTTAAGTCTATACTCTTCATACAAATAAGGATTTATTGTAAGTCAGGTGTGGGAGAGCATGCACTCTAATAGACTGAAGCAGGAGGATAACAAGTTTGAGAATAGGCTGAGCAACATAGTAAGATCTTGTCTCAAACTGGAGATGTAACTTAGGGTTATACATATACATCTTTCTCCCTCCAAAAATGGCAGCTACAGCTATACAGGAAGCTGAAACAGGAGGTATACTTGAGCTCAGAAATTGGAAAGCATACTGGGCAACATAGTGAGACCCTATCTCAAAAACCAAAGAATTTACTATATAACCATGGATATTATATTTATGTTAATGGAGCCAGCATGGTGGCTCACACCTGTAATCCCAGCACTCAAGAGATAGAGGCAGGAGGACTGCCGTTTGAGGCTAGCCTATGCTACATAGTGAGACTCTTTCTCAAAAATATGTACATATATATGTACATGTACGTATATATACACATATGCACATATATATGTACATGTACGTATATATACACATATGCACATATATGTGTGTGTATATATACATATACATACACACACACACATATATATATATATGTATATGTACTGGGCGTGGAGACTCACCCCAGCAGCAACCAGTACCACACTCCACAGTGCCAGGCGTGGTGGCTCACACCTGTAATCCTAGCACTCGGGAGGCAGAGGCAGGAGGATTGCTGTGATGTGAGTTTGAGGCTGAGCTCAGGGCCAGCCTAAACCACAAAGCGAGACCCTGTCTCAAAAAAACCCTTTAAAAAAAAAAAGATGGAAAAGGTCTCTGTTTCATCTTTGCTAATAGAAATAAAGTCACAATAACAGTTAGAAAATACAACGATACCATAACCAGACTAGATATGAGTGTCTACACATAGTAAAAAATACACTCCACAATCAGTATCCATATCTTGGCACAGTGGTGCTCACTTGTAATCCAAGCACCCTTGGCATCTGCAGCCAAGAGGATCTTAACACAAGTGCAATCTTGACAATACGGTGCTCAGTGAGGTCCTGTCTAAAAATTATAGGCTGGGATACCACTCAACATGAAGGCCCTAGGTTCAGTCCCTAGTACCACAATGTAATACCAACAATAATGATACCCGTCTTTCATATATATATATATGTATATATATTTAATTAGCTCAATATGCTTGGCAAAAACGTCTTTAATGTTCATCTAGGTAATTAATTTATAGTATATTTTATCCAAAGATGAGACTTCAGTCCTCTTATAACTTAATTTTACACTGTCAATCTAATGGACTGACTCTAAATTCAATCTCCTTAATCAAGACCTAAAAATTTTCAATGACCATAACAAATACCAACACTTAAAACCAACTTGGTTTGGGGCTGGGGATATAGCTCAGTGGTTCCAGCACCTGTCTTGCAAGAGCAAGGACCCGGGTTTGATCCCCGGTAACCACATACAATACTGGGCATAGAGACTCATGCCCAGCTGCAACCAGCACCACATACCACAGTGCCGGGCATGGTGGCTCACACCTGTAATCCCAGCACTCAGGAGGCAGAGGCAAGAGGATTGCTGTGATATGAGTTTGAGGCTGAGCTCAGGGCCAGCCTGAACTACAAAGCGAGACTCTGTCTAAAAAAAAAAAAAAAAAAACCCAACTTGGTTTGGTTAAGTCTATTAAGAAATCAGGCATACTGCCATACATCTCTTAATTCCAGCATTCTGGGAGGCTAGAGAAGGAGGCTTTGTAAATTTAAGCTCAACTTTGACAATTTAACAAACTAGCCAGATCTTGCCTCAAAATTTAAAATAAGCAGGTGCAAAGACCCTGAATTCAATCCCCACTATCACACAGTTACACACACACACACACACACACACACACACACACAGATTTTGCTTCAATTATACAAGCTGTATATAATCTTTAATATATAGAAAAATGCATCTTTCTCCTGAAGAAACAATATACTGTAAGATTAGCATAACAACTATTTGTTTCTAATTGGGTAGCTGAAATACTTTATCTCGTTAAATTTGTTCAGTCTGTCTATCGAAAAAGAAAAAATATTTTTGGGCCTGGGATTCAGCTCAGTGGTTCCAGCACCTGCTCTGCAAGCACAAGGGCCTGGGTTCAACTCCTGGTAACCACATGTAACACCAGGCTTGGTGGCTACACCTATAATTGCAGCATTCGGGAGGCAGAGACAGGAGAACTGTTGAGTTTGAGACTGAGTTCAAGACCAGCTTTGAACTACAAAGCAAGACTCTGTCTCAAAAAAATAAAAAAAAATAAAAAAATTTTTTTGAGGTACAGGGGACTGAATCTAGTGCCTTGCACCTGTTATGCAAGCACTCTACCACAGAACTACATCTCTAGCCCCTTTTATTTTTTGAGACAGAGCCCCATTAAACGTTGCTCAGGGGCCAGGGATATAGCTCAGTGGTTCCGGCGCCTGTCTTGCAAGCGCAAGGACCCGGGTTCGATCCCCGGTAACCACATAACAATACTGGGTGTGGAGATTCACCCCAGCGGCAACCAATACCACATACCAGTACCGGGCGTGGTGGCTCACGCCTGTAATCCCAGCACTCGGGAGGCAGAGGCAGGAGGATTGCTGT
>PVIR01005382.1:0-73718 GCA_004026965.1 Petromus typicus
TGCCCAGACTTTTTTTTTCTTTTTGAGATTGGGTCTCACTAAGTCATCAAGTTGTCCAGACTGCTTTCAAACTTTTGGTCCTCCTGCCTTAGCCTCCCAGTGCTGGGATTGCAGGTGCTCACCACCATGCCCTGCACTATTAACTAATTTCATCATCAGGAACAAAGAAAAAAAGAAAACAAAACTTTCATTTTCTGGAACTTTCTTGTGCCCACAGGGCTTCCTCACACCTCCCACTCCCCACCCCAGAATAACCCAGATAGACTGGTTTCTTCCCAGACCAGATGGACTAGTAGGCTCTGCTGGGAGGTCCCTTTCAAACCAAGCCACTACATTAGGGCCCAGTTCTTCTAGCCTGATGTCTCCCGTATACACCCCTAAGCTGATCCTTTTCGACCCTGAAGCTGCTTCCTGAGAAATACAACCTCCCCTCCAGGTGTTTATACAGCACTCCTGTGCTCTGGCTGGAGACCAGCCCCTCCCCGAAGGCAGGAAGATTGGAGCTTCAGAGCCAGGACCGTGGGGGGCGGGGAGGGGGAGTGGCCCGCGGTCCAAATCCCCACGCCAGGGCGCAGCCTGCCAAACTGTGCACCCAGACATGACAGGGGATTGGGAAAATGCACCACAGACAATGTAGCTAATGGACCAGGGTCCCCTGCAAAGGGGCTCAGCGGCCTGGGGACATCCGAGTCTGATAGAGCGCCCTGAAAGGAATGGCTGCTTTTGAGCAGCGATCAGCTTCCTCACTTCATCCCCTCTGCAAAGGGAAAGAGAGAGGACAAGGAGGAAGAAAGGTTGGACTCTGGCTATATCCTGAGAATAGCCTGTAAGCAATTCAGGCAGAATTTCTTTACACAATGGATGAGAGAACTGTGGGCTAGGCTGCCAAAATCAGCAGGACAAGCAAGTCCTGTGTATTCAGCTCGAGAGGAGTCTGGACACATTTCAGAAAGCGCAGAGAATCCAAAGATGGAGATGCTGACTCGGGCCTGGGGTTGACAATCAGAAAATACAAGTTAATTTGTATTTCACCTCTAGCACTGAGGACAGATCGGAGTCTGTACGCCCTGACCCGGCTGGAAGCTCATGGACCACTGTTAGCACAGACATTTCAGACACCACTTTTCAGATTCTGAAATGGCACTAGGACAGGAGGTGGATGGGGGATAAGAGGCCAGGGAATAGAAATAAGAGAAAATGGAGTAATAATTCTGCTAAATCTTTGAAATGTAAATAGGATAATTTACCATAGTGAGGAGAAACATTGGGGGTAGGCATGGATTGCATCGGAGCTAGCAAGCTTGAACTTTGGGAGGTGTTTACTAAACTTACGCCAGGTATGCAATGCCTGGAAAGAATTCACTCCCTTTCACACAGTTTAAGCTTATGAAAAACACTGCAGTAAAATCTCTCGGTGAGCATCGGCTGTAAAAAAATCATTCTCAAACCTTAGAAAACAGATAGTGATCTCAGAAAGCAGACTCGGGGTCTCCCCGGTTCTGTCACAGCTTCTCTGCGTGGGGACAAACCCAGAGGCCTGGTCAGGGAACTTCAACACGATGGCACATGTACTTCACTTCAAAGAGGAGTAACAACGTAAATGTCATAGACTGAAAACGGCGTCACCGAAGTCTGAGCTTTGCTATTGTCTAATCTTTTCAAAAAAAAAAAATTTTTTTTTTAAATTATTTTCAGTGAATTTCAGCCTAGACACTCAAAAAGTGTTTGTTAAGTAAATGAAATAAGTACTTAAATCCAAAACTTTCGCTTCAGGAACTTCTACTTTTATATATAAATAGTAAAACTAGTTTTTCTTTTTATTATGTTCCCCTTTAAAATATTTTACAGAACTACTTCCTCTTATGTTATATTTCCCTAAATATCCCACACTTTTCTCAAATATTCTTCTTGGATAAGCTAATGCAACTATTTCAAAAGTGAAATAAAACATATAGAAAATTAAGTAGGGGAACAGTTTGCTGAAAAAGTATGTTAACACAACTTTAGATCTACAATCTCGGCCTTGGTTTCTAGCTTACCTCTTTGCTAACATTGCTCTTCCACTGTCTTTTAAAAAAATCTTTTCAGAGGGCCAAAACTCCTGAAAGCCATAAAAACATAGCTTTCTAAAGAAATGGAATCATGGCTATCATTAGACACACACATTGCAGGTTAGGTCGTCGTGCAGTGAAGAACTGTTCAGAACTCTGAGGAATGAATGGTGAAACGTGATTATGGCTGTGGCATCTAAGAGGAAATCAGCAGAGGTACTGACTGGGACTTTTCCGTGTGCCCCCTCCCTTCCCATTCCAAGAATGTCAAGAATTTGAACTCCCTGTTCTTAAGGTGAAAGAGCATTAACTCAGATCTGTTCAAGAAGAAAAGAGGTGGGGAATCCTGAGACATGGAACTATACAATAGAATCTCCCAGGTTTAATAGGCCAATAGGTGATTATTTCCTTTGGAGCCTCGGAAAGTAATGGGAAACGACATTTGAATGATAGGTCACAAATTAGGAGTCAGTGAGATCGCCATTTGCATCTCAGTAATTCTCTACTCCTTTATTTCAACATTTAGCTTTAGGTTTAAAATATTTGCTAAGAAAGCAGAGAGGCGATTAACAGAGATCTTTAAATGTGTGCCATAGTTACACATTCTGTCAACAGAGTCAAAGGAAACTATACAGCATAAGTTACAAAATGGTTATTCATGTTTCGCAAACATTCCAATAAACCTTTCACTGTGGTATTATTCAACAGTGAAAAAGCAAAACAAATCAAGAGTAGCCCAGCTTGTTTGTAACCCCATGGGCAAGCGACCAGAGCTGTCCGTGAGTCCCACTTCTTGGAGAAGAATGGGGGGGGCACTGGCAGAGAAACTGCAGCTCAGGAGGGGACCCCAGAAGCTACTTGCCTTGGGACAAATTCCTCTGGGCTACTGGCTTCTCTTTCCAAAGGGATAGATGTGGGCTGTCTGGGGCAGGCATTGTCTCCTCCTGAATAAAGTCATGTTACTGTTTGCTTGTTTCGGTTTGTTTGTTTGTTTGTTTTTTCTGAAAACTCCTGTGTCTTACATCAGCTAGAGCTACCAGATTCTACAAGAGCTTTGTTATCACATTGATATGATGTTGTTCTGTTGTTGTAAAATAGTTTATTTTTATAGTATTATTCCAACAGACTGTGTAAAAATGGTGATCACTAACACAGGAACACAACAGGGCTAGTAGTCAGCCAGGCTGCTTTGGGACACAGCCGGCAGGCAGGCTGGGGTCACAGACCTGCAGGTCGGTAGCTCTGACGCTGACGCTGCTGCCCTGACAGAGCAGGCTGCAGGGGGAGGGGGGTGAGGGAGAGGCCAGATACTGCTGGACCCTTAGAAGCTATTTAATAAATATCATTCAAAAGCAAAAGGGAAAAATAAACCCTCCAGAGCACAACCACCTTAGGTCAACTGAATGTAATCTAGTTTATTCAACTGAAAATTGAGAGAGAAGAAAAACATCAAAATCAAAAAAAAGCATTTCTTAACACTAGCAGTAAATAAATTTGTACAACAATTCAGTCTGTATAATATGATGAAATAAATCTACATCTTTTCTTATTTTGGTGCTTTGAATTATACATACAAACAATTACAGAGATTTGTCCACAAAGCATGTGGGCCTGGAAGTGATACTTCGGAGCCTCAGTGGCAGTCCGTGAGCTTTCACACGGATTGCCCAGAACTGGGATTTCCTTTGCACAGGCCCATAGCTTTGGATGATTTGCCTACATTTTTTTCTTCTTTTTTTCTTTTTACTTTTTTTTTCTTTATATATATACATATATATATATATGTATATATATATATATGTGTGTGTGTGTGTGTATGTGCGTGTATATATATATATATATATATATATATATATATACACACACACACTTTTCCTCTTAATGCATCAAACAACTGTGGCCAGTGAAAGGAAACAGAAATGGCCGTTTGTCCATTTGGATATCAGACCCAGTTTCTTCTGAATTTCCGTATTTTATTTCCCCAATATTCCTTAAAATTCTTGGCGTCCTTCATGCCTTTCTTACAGCTACCCAGGTGCAATAAAGTCTTCCTCAAATGTACAGTATTTCTTACAATATAAGTTATAAGCAATGTTCAGCAATTTTTTTCACAGCACTAGAGACCCTGTTAAATAGGGAATGTGAGTCTGAATGGCTTATTCACAAATGGGATCCAGATTCAGTGGTTGCAACACAGACACCACAGTGAGCTTCTTTGCAAAAGTGGCAAACATCGTTTTGCCTTCTGCCTTCGGAAACGCATATCCATCACTTGAAGCTTCATGATTCTGCTCCTGCAAAAACGCGAGTCGAAGGGGCTGGAGGGACTCTCACTCGCTTGCTTGCTGGCTCACTCGCTTGGAGACCTGTGCACTTCCAGCCAGGCTCTAGCCCATGGCGGTGACCATACTGGAGGGATGGTGAGGTCCGAAGGAGAGGCCGGACGGCGGGTGCATGGGCGTGGGTGTGGTCAGCATGTGGCTGGAGTGGCTGAAGGGGGAGATGTGGCTCAGGGAGGACATGTGTCTGGAGAGGGCGGCCGGGTTGAACGAGCTGCTCTTGGGGAAGTCCTCCAGCGTGTCATGCACCTTTTTGCACTTTTTGGATTTGCTAGACATCTTCCGGTTTCTGGTCTGGATGCCTTCCTTCTTCATGGTCAGGGGTCTGTTAATCTAAACAAAGATCAATTTTTTTTTTTTTTTAACTTTTCTGCTGCCTTTGAAATGGCACAGGTTTTCACACAGCCACGTGGGCTCTGCTAGCTGACTCAGGCCAGGGATTTGTTTCGATTTCACTGGCCATTTCCTTCCCTCCTCTCCCCAACCTGTTTCTTTCTCCTTCCCAGGGCCCTAACCCACTGTGCTAGGTCTCTGAGGGAAGGCAAGCAGGAGGGTGGGGGAAAGGGTCCTGACTGTCGGCTCTGATGGCCTACAGACACCAGAGATCTGAAGCTCCAAGCACAGTTACCAACTACGTTCAGCAACATTGATATTTTGGGAAGCAGTTTCTCTCTAGGAAATTTGTATCTCCAGGACCCACTTAGCATGACCATATTACTTTCTCTTTCTTTCTTTCTTTTTTTTTTTTTTTTTGTGGTACCAAGGATCAAATTCAGGCCCTTGTGCTTCCAAGGCAGACGCAATACCACTTGAGCTAAATCCCCAGCCACATGACCATATTTCTCAAGTAACTAAAATAGGATAATTTGCCTTATTTCATGAACATATAGACTGTTACAGAAAGTTCCAGAGGGAAATTTTTTTGGTCTACTTGTCTGAAAATTCTAAGACTTGTAAAATACCACCCAGGTAATCACTCTTCAGGTATTGAAGTCTATCTGCCTCAGAGGAACTGGGGTGTGCCTCTCTGAAAAGAAGTTTTTGGTTGTTTTTCTTCCACCTCACCTTTTGCAGTGACAAATGCTCTAAAAATTTCTCTAGGATCTGTATGTCTTGTGACCTGTGTCAGTACAACTTTGCTTTCTTGAAAGTTAATCCTTCGACTGTATCACCAGACAGAAACTTCAATGGTTGGAAGTTGCTACTTCTCCTTCTTCTAACTATATTAAGAGCTAAATAACCAATCAACAAGTAGGTAATATCTACAGGCCGGGGGGAACCTTTGTTGGCATAGAAGTACATCCATCCTAAAGATTAGAAGCCAAGGACAAGCAAAGTGAAGAGACAGTGGCGAGACCCCACACTAAAGATGTCAGGTTTTACTCTGCGACAGTTTGCAGTCTCTGGCTTTCTGATAAACCTCGTTTGTCCTTTGTAAATACATCTGCTTCGGAGGCTAAGAAGCACAGTCCTGGACTTTACAAAGCAAGCAGAGGCTTCTCCCCATGCAGAGCCAGCCTCTAGCCAATCTCAAGAGCAGACATTTGCTGCTAAGAACCAACTGCACACCTGGCTGAGCTCCCAGGGGAATGCAGCAGAGACTGGCGAAGTGACTGTCACAGCCCTGGTCTTTCCACACTTCCTCAGAAGAAACAGAATTTCCACCAGCCTTCCAGGGTGAAGGAAAAAATCCAAATGTCAGTGAAGGACCAGACTCCCAGACACAGCAAAGCCAGGAACTGGGAAAGGAAATACCCGAGAGGGGATAGAGCCGTACACTAGAACTGAGGCCTTCCAACCCTATCCTGTGCCAGCAAAGCCACATGAGTGGCAGCAGCAGAGCCAAGGAAGGTCATTGCCAGGAGAAAGGCTCAGGGTTCCCTCTCCTAGTCAGCATCGAGATAAAGATGCAGTCTACAGAGATGACAAGAATCGACTCCCACATCAAATCTCCCCCGAGATACTGTCTAGATACACCATTCTGTAGCTGATAGCTAGACACACACTGCCAGATATCTACATATAATATCTAGTTACACAGATAGCCACACAGCTTCAGATAACTAGGCACAACACCACCTAGATACACTGTTGATGCTGAGATAGGTAATTATCTGGACGCTCAGATAAGAAAACAGCTTATAGCATGCCTGTAGATATTTGCATGGGTAGAACAGAAAGCAATGCCATGAAAATGGCAATAGATTATTATCTCTTATTGTTACATACACACAAATCGCTTCCTTTGATGATCACTACTAAGCCAGAGCAGACAGCACAGACATGAGAGAGGATGGTCTCCCAGTCACAGGATCGATCCCACCCCTGAAGACAAAGCTAAAAAGAATCAGGTAGACATGAGCATTGGAGATTTTTCGGCTTCTTTTTTTCTTCTTTTGGTATGAAAAATTCAGTGCGCTGATGGGATTCTCAGTTGAAGAGCACTTGCCTACCACACGCAAGGCTCCAGGTTTGTCCCCCAGCACCATGGAGGATAAAAAAATCCTACTCCTCAGAAACTTAGAGATGTTGGATGGATACAAGTGAAATCATATCCTGACTACTCAAAAAATGTAGAGCTAGTGAATTTCCCATAATTTCTATGCTTTTGTGGAAACAAAGACATATCTACCTGTGCCTGATTCATTACAATTTTGTCATATTCCAAAATAAGACGGTATTCACTTTCTAGGCTTCTCCTCTCAGTCCTGGTGCTAGTGGCCCCTGGAAGGAGACAGACTCTGAAAGCCAACCTGACCCTTCTCCTCTGTCATTTTTATTACCTTGCATTAGCAACTTGCTTTTCTCAGTCATCAAGTAAATGAGTAAAACTGAGGCAAAAACAATTTCTGCTCTGTCTACATCATGGAACTATTTGAGGCCCAAATAGCATCAAATAACATAAAAATTCTTAGAAAGCCATAAATTAGACTCAAAAACTAACTTCTGAAGTTGTGCTGGCAACCAGAGCACTAATAAGGACTAATACCCCAAGTCAGCCACTGTTTTAATGACAAATCCTCCTACCTACCCTACAGTGAGTAAGCAAGTAAATTCCCCAAAGTGAAATTAGGATGTGGATTTAACTGCTGAGAAATGTGGACATGCATAGCCCCAGGACCTGAGGGAAAACAATAGATCTGACAGGAACCATGTCAAGAGATAGCGACACTGGAGGCAGGGAAAAAAGTTTCCATGGTCCCTGGGAATCTCAATCACTTGTTCCCAATAAGTGAAAAAGGCGTGGGGTGCTGGTGGTTACCCTGAGAAATTCTCTGTGACTCAAAAATTCTAAACCGAAAAGCTTCCGCCTCGGTTCCTAGGTAAGATGAATGTACTGCCAGGCAGGCCCCAGGCAAAGATTTCTGCCTCTTTCCCTCAGTCCCAGACCTCGCCAAAGTCAGTTTAGTAAAGAGACTTTAGGAGAAACAGAAAAGATTAAAGGAGGAAGAAGAGAGACAGAAAGAGAGAGAACAATTTCTTTTTGGGGATCAATGTAAACTATTCGGTTCATGGCCTAGAAGCCAGAAGCCTTCTCAAGAAAAGTCTGAAAATAATCTTAGTCAAGATACAAAATTAGAACTCCAAATTAAAAGATCAGACATGACATCACTAAACCCAGGTGGGTGGTCATTGTCATTCTGCTAAGGTGATAGGAAAGGAGGAAGCAAGAGTTTCTAGGAGCATGGTGATGCCCTCAACCCACAGCCCTCAGAAGTTCTCGGCATAGGAAGTCTGGTCATACATCGACGAAATCTCTGTCATGCTGACAACTCCCCGAACTTCACTGCACAGGTTTAGCCAAGACTTTCTATCCTCAGAGTAACTGAATGGGTCAGTGGTTAACTGCGTTCAGGAATCACCATGCCATGCATTACAATTTTATTTATCTTTCTCTTTCACTCTCTTCAGTGAGCCCTGCTTCTCTTTCTTTCTTGCTCTTTTTGCAAAAAGATTAAAATACAAAACTCCAAAACACTTTTTGTGTTTTCCAAGCAAAAGATTTTTTTTTTCTTCTTAAAAAGCAGACAGGTCCACATCGAGTATCAGACTGCCACATTGCGGACAGTGCATTCAGTACATACTAAGTGGGTTGCTCCCTCACTGTCCTGGCCAGCCTAGCACAGATGAAGTAGTTTTCCGAACCAATTCCTCCTGCCTACACTCCTGCACTGGCTGTTGGTGACCCATGACGTGGGCCACAGGAGGGCAATTACCACAGACCAGGGTCTCTGTATGGGCCTTATGATGTAGCTTACTGAGCACTGCTAGAAAGGGAGCCCCTCTCCTGGTCCTGGGCCCACTTACATTGTGCAGCTTGTAGTAGAGCCCGCAGGCATTGCAGACAGGGTCCCCATTGGCGTTCCTCCTCCAGAGGGTGGTAGTGGTGGTCTGACAGTTTGCGCAGGATGTGCCGGCCCTCCTTGCTGCCGACTGGGGTGGGGAAGAGGGAGGGAGAAAATCAAAACAAACGGTAAATGTGTTGTCAGAATTACGCAGACGGGCGAGCTTGAAAAAAAAAGACAGACACTATCATTGAAATCAAAACTAGCAAGTGGCCCACATGAAAGTAATAAAGATCCCCAAATCTGCCTCAAGAAGAAAAATGTGGCTGATCCACTGGATAGGAGCAGATGAGGCTACACCAATTTAAGCTGTCACCTACTCCTTCTCCATCCCAGAAGGACACTAGAAGATTCATTTCTATGGGTTGCACTTTTGAATTAGCCAGACTCACTTATTATCCAAATCCGCACCTATACCAGGGCTTTTTCAAGCATAACTTCTGAGAATGGCAGTCCTCAGGTAGAGTCCTGGCCGTCAGGATACATGAGCAGCAAAGGGAAAGGAAATGCAAACAGGGAAAGCAAGCACTTGTTAGACCCCAAGTCAAGAGAGCCTGGGGCATGGAGAGAGAAAGAGAGGTTGCTAAGGGCACAGTGCCTCGGTTTTCGGAGTTGTCCGTGCGTGTGTGCGGAACTGCTGACCCGACTTGGGAAGTGCAGAGCAGGACGTCTAAGTCAACAAGCCCTTGCCCAGTTCAGTCCAGTTCACAGTCACGCAGCCCACAAGGTAGGACGTGGCCACTCCCGCACAGCCACTCGGCCAGCCCCTCTAAGTGGCCGGCATTTAATGAGATGAACAGAAAAGAATAAGAAATTCTGCTCTTCGGCCAGAATCCTGGACCCCTCTTGCTCTTATGTCACTTTCATGAAATGAGGAATTTCGTATTTACTGTTCACCAAAGAGAAGAGCTGCGGGCCGTGTGGCAAATGCCTCTAATCCCTCTAATCACTCTGGGACGCTGAGGCAGGAGACATACAATATGAAGCTCAGCCTGGACAGTTTAGTAGGATCTTGTCTCAAAATACATTTTTTTAAAGGATATGAATGGAGCTCAGTGCAAATACCCTGAGTTTAGTCTCCAATACACCCCTAAATAAAAACATCAGTCTCTACTAAGTCCTTAGTCATGCCACACACTGCCTTCATTTTCTTTAAAACGAGGATCTTTTTTCTCTTCACCTTTTGATGCGTTTAAGTTTATTCAGGGACTATATTTAATATCCACGTGCTAAACAAAAATTAAACTCAATACTATTGAAAATAACACAGAGTTGAACTGCTCCTAATCTGCCCCTTCCTCACTTCCTATCATAAAATGAAAACTTTAGCTGCAAAATTCCTTCTGCTTCTGGGTGGAAAATTATATCCAGAGAAAAGGCTCGTCTTTATTCAGTTTGGTCAAGAAAATTCTGCTGTGGGAGCTGACATGCAGCAAAGGGTTGAACTCCGCGCTCAGTGTGCACCAGAGCCTGGGCGTGGAAGGAGGAAAGGAAAGAAAACAAGGAGAGAGAGAAGGAAAGAAGGAAATCTTGATAGAAGCATATGGAACCAAAACAAGAGGGATCCTGGTGCTCTTTTCTATCAGTATTTTATCAAATAAAAAGTTGGGCCAAGCACACAAAGCCGCCAGATACAGAAAAACCAGAAGCAATGTTGAATTAATCCGACACCACAGCCACAATATAGCTCCACAAATATGTCCCTTTTGGCTTTAAGTAGCAGGGCTATGACTACTTTTTTTTCTACTTCTTTTTAAGAAATTATTTTTGCTGCAGAGGATTTAGCTCAGTGATTCCAGTTTCTGCCTTGCAAACACAAGGTCATGAGTTCAATGCCCAGTACCCCTTCCCAAAATTAAAGAATATATTTTTGTCTGTATTTTAAGGAAATAGAAATTTATCTCTCATTATGGAAAAGGTGCTATCATTTGCTGCCCATTTTGAACATAATTCACCAAGGCCCAAGAATGCGGATTCTAACTCCATAGGCCTACGGCTACCCACTTTGGTGAAATGTGATAGTGCTTAAGTAACTTTCCCTTGTGTACTCTTCAGACGAAAGCTTCATAAACGCTGAATGATGGTTGACAATTATGTTACATATGATTATTACTATCTTCCTACAGTTCAATTTTCCTTTAAAAGAAATATTCAGATCTAAGTGACTAATATCTACTCAGACACCCAAATTTCCGAACACAACAACAATTCTGATCTACTACACAAATACCTAAAGCCAAGTGATAGAAGTAGAACTCCACATAGTAAGACTCAGTAAGTATGTACTGCTTTGCAGTGTATTAAAAATAATGTGAATATTTACAACAGAGAAAGTAATGCAAATACAAACAGGCTCAGAATATGTTTTCAGTGCTACAGACTTTCTGCAAACTTACACAGGGTCTCTCAAGGCCACAATGCTTGGTTCCCTAGCAGGGACAGAGACTAGTAACAGTGCAGCTGTTCAGCCTTTTTTGCTGATACAAGACTTATGAAAACCCTGACGATCCCAGATCGGGGAATCTCTGGATTTTGCCTTCAGTCCCCTCTTGTATTCCCTACATACGTCTGTCTGTGTTCGATATACATCTCCCAGAAGAGCTAGTTACATTAGGGGCAGGTGGGCTTCAGTAACCCCACAAAGATGTGAAAGACAAATAGCAAGGTGGAAAGATGGGCTGGAAGACACAGGAAGTACAGGCAGGAGGAAACTGAGAGGTTCTGGGACTCAGGGTATAGCTGGGTGGTAAAGCCTGCACAAGGCCCCACGTTTGATCCCTGGCCAAAAAACAAAACAAAACAAAACAGACCACCGAGGCCTATCTCTTCAGAAGTCAAATATACCTAAAAGCTAGTTAAAAAAAGAAAAAATTTTAATGTTTCTCTAAAATTTTTCTATGGAACTAAAAATACCAAACCACTCAGGACAGATGATTAAGATAGAAAAGATAGCTTAAAATGTGACAGCCAACAAACCTAGAGTTAAAAGCTATTATTACTCAGAGTTCTACGGATTTCCTAGGAAAGGTGAGTGAAGACAAAATTACATAAAATGGAAGTAAACCCTCCTCTGCAGTCTGCATAGAGAGAAGAAAATGTCAAAAGGAACTCTGGTTCATATACCAGCCTACCATTTTTTGCCTCTGTTTTCTTTATCTTTATTTTTAAAACACTATAATTGTACTAAGACTTATTTTAACATGAAAATCTCTCTCTTTCTTTCTCTCTCTTTCTTTCTTTTTTTCTCTTGCTTTCTTTCTTTAGTGATTCAGAACATTCTTTTGTGGTGTGATCACATTCATTCTGTACTGACACCTCCAGTTATTTTTTTTTTTTTCAAACACTTCTTGTTCTGATTCGTCCAAACATCTTGATGTTTAGGTTGGGGAAGCTGAGTTGTTGTTTATGAGTTATCTCTTGTGCTCAGATATCCGGCAGCTTTTTCCTAGGAAGTTAACTTTGTACATGAGAGAAAGGAAAAAAAAAAAAAAAAAAAAAAACTACAGGAGGAGAAGTGGGGGAGGCTGAGAAAGCTGGAGAAGAGGCAAAGATCAGAAAGAATAAAGTCTAGGGATGTAGGATTGCCAAAAATTAAAGTCATGTCGGCACTTCCACCCCCTAGAAGGTTTTTCCTTTTTCTAAAGAGGATGTGAAAGGTGTTGAGTTGCACTACGATCTAATGGAGAGGACACATGCTTTAAAAAAAAATAAGAGGCTTTTTTTCTCTTTAGAATTTGATGAGCATTAATTCATCCATTAATCTGCAAGTGGAAATTCCCCTCCTCCTCTCTTCACTTCGTGAATTTCAGCACCACAAAGTGCATTCTGATCCCTGACTGTGGTTAGCTGTCATCTGTCAATGTTACACACACTCAAAATACTGTCTGCCCTAAACTTCCCAAGATAAGTGTACAACGGACCGCTCCTATTTGACAAGGCCAGCTTTCTCAAGCACTCCTAATGAACAAGAAATTTAAATAAGAAAAAGAAAAGAGAGGAAAAAACATCACCCTACTGATAATAGTTCAAAGAGAAAATAAGACCAAATGCTAGGTGATACCAGTAGTCAAGAGAACACTCACAAAACTTTTCCCACAGGAATTACCTGTAGAAGTTCTCAATTCCTAAGACCAAGGGGAAAAGAAGTGCGATCATCTCAGTGGCTGTTACTTTTTAAATTTAGGTAATTGGCCCCATGAATCTTGTAGCATTAGCCTAAGGGTCACTCACAGCAATGAGTTTGATTACTTCCTCAGCACCTACCTTGAACTACTTCCGTAGTATGTTCCCAATGCTTCCTGGGACATTCCAGCCTTATACTAAATTTCTCTGTCCGAGACACAGTGATTGCCAATGTATTTTAAATCAGTTGCCCTCTTCTTTTTTTTTTAGTTATCCTGTTTCTATGAAACATTTGAGTACTTATTTAAGCAACACGTAAGGGTAAAGTAGTTTTTCTATACTGCTAACTTTTTACATTATTTTTCGAGACAGGATCATGCTGTGTAGTTCAGGCTTGCCTTGAACTCATAATGTAGCCCAGGCTGACCTGGAACCTGTGGAGATCCTCCTACCTCAGTCTCCCTAGGCCTGGAATATAGGTATTCACCACCATGCCTGGCTGAATAGCTAATTTTAAAGAAGAAAACAAGCTGTCTTGACCAAATTGACATGATTTGGAGCTGCCCTGTTAATTTCCTGTAGAAGGCCCTCCTTCCTGGACAGAGGAAATAAGAATCACAAAATGCTTAGGGTAGGATAGGTTTTTCCAAGCAGAACTTACCAATCTTCGCTTGGGCTTGATGAGAGGCCGATTCTGGCCGTTCATCTTGTGGTACAGCCCGCAGGCATTGCAAAGGTAGTGACCAGTACCATCTCGCCGCCACAGTGGGGTCGAGGTTGCCCCGCAGTTCACACACTCCCTGCCTTCTGGAAACAAGATGACAGATAAGTCACTTATGGAAGGAACACATACAGGAAGACAGGTAGCATTTGGAATACGGAAAAAAAAAAAAGTAAGGACTAGGAATGTAGCTCAGTGTCACCACACCTGCCCGGCACATGCAAAGTCCTGAGTTCAATTCCCCATCAATCCCCCATACCGCCAAAAAACAAAAGAAACAAACTAAGCTGAAAAGCGTTCTTCTTTCTTCTCTTTTGGACACCATTTCCACGCCCACCTCTTTTTTGTAAGCTCCCAACACAGTCACTATTGCGCTTCATTCCTGGTTTAACCATTCCCAGGACACAAACTGCTTATGCCCAAAGAGGGGCAAGATTAACAAAGAGCAGCAGAACCTTATTCTTGGCCTGGTTACTTCATGGGGAGGAACAGACAGGAAAAAAGGAGCGAGGCAGATTTTAGCTTAAAATACTTCCCTGAGAAAATTCTGAGCCCTTGATAGTGGCAAAAACCAAACATTCCTTTCATTTCTCTCAAAGGAAAACAGAAAAACAAAGGTGACCCATTTCAACACTAGGTCTATCTATATAGCTTAATTAAATAATGAAGATTAGGATGAGGAAAAAGGAAAGATTAATCAATGTTATATAGATAAACAGATAATAACTAGATGTATAGATTGATCAATTGGCTGGCTGATGAATAGCTGGGCCTCCATGCTTCGGCCTGCAGAGTAATACATTAAGAATAAGCAGGACCCACCCCTCCCCCACCCTCTTTTCTATTTAGAAAATACCAAGGTTTCCACCACTTTCTAGCCACTGTTATAGGAACTGAAGTTGAGTGTGACCCCAGCCTGACCAGCCGGGGTTTGCTGGAAGGAAACAGAGCAGTGGGGAAGGTAGAAGAGAGACAAGGAAGGGGAGAAGGCTCCAGAAGGAAGGATTAGAAAGGACAGAAAAAAGACAGTTTGAAACTCAGAGAGGAGACAAGTCAGCCAAAGACAGTGGGGCTGTGAGAGGCTGGTCAGCCACACCTTCAACACAACTAAATAAACAGAAAGCCCAGCCAGCACGGGCTTCAGGGCAGATAGGCTATCTCTCCTCAAACTGGAGAGAAAGGGGATGTCCTTCTCTTTTGGGAAGCACTGGATGCCTCGTGGTACCTGCTTCCCTCTTCCTTCCATTCCAGGAAGAATCTGGAAGGGACAAGGGGTTCGGCCCATGGGGGCAAAGGGGGCACGGGAGAAAGATGAGCCCTACCATGATTTGTCTTGAGAGTCAGTAGTTAACACTACTCTACTGGGAAGGCTGACATGCAGAAGAGAAGCCAGGCGGAGTGCGGGAATTCTGACTCCTCGAGAAGGCGGGAAGTCTGCCTCGGCAGGCCTGAGACCTGCGGGTCTGGAAACCCCCAGATCAAGCACGAGGGAACTCAGGGAACTCGGACTCGCAGCCTCTGTCCTCCCCAGGAACAAGTTCAGCAGGACAGTTGAAAATCTTGGAAAATAGAAAATGGCTGACCCCTTTTTCCCTAGAGGCCAGGATAGAAGTGGTTTTCATTTTTATTTCTTTTCTTTTTTCTTTTTTTTTTTTGAGACGAGGTTTTGCTATGTAGTTCAGGATGGCCTTGAACTTATTATGCAGCCCAAGCTGGCATTCAATTCACCAATCCTTCTGCCTCAGCCTCCTGAGTACTGGCCTTACAGGTATGTGCCACCACACCCAGCCAGGATGGTAGTTTTTGCCTTATTTGCTTTATCGAACAATTTCTAAGTAGAGATTTCGCCCCCCTCCCCACTTCTGGATTCCAAAAAGCTTCTTAACCTGGAGTCCACAGATAGTCCTGTGTCCAGGAACTTTGTACTTGGGAGCCAAAACCACTTTCCTGGTATTCAGCATCTCTTCTTCGTCCTCTATAAAAAACCCTGGAGTGCCTCACCCTAGACCTTTCACTTGGGGTCAGAACCCCAAGAAGTGGCAGACTGGATGTGGGGGAGGCGTGAAGGGGAGAGGAAAGGCTGAGTGGGCGCGTGCTTGCTACAGCCCCAAGCAAGCGGGCACCAAGTGGCACTGGCTCAGCCCCTTCCTGGCAGCAGCAGCCCTGGCCCCGTCCTGCCCAGACCCAGCCATTTAGGTTCTTGCCTTGTTAGGGCACTGGGAGGCAGAAGGGCAGAGTGAAGCCCTCCTGTCTACCCACCCACCCCCTGTCGGCTCCACTGCCATCAGCCTCGTAGGTTGACACAGCCACTGAGGGGAGTAGCGTGGATGGCCACCCTGCTCCTAGGCACCCAGGCATGAGGGGATCTCCCTGCCCGCCTAATGTGACCCATCTGATTTCCTTTCCTTTGTCGGGCAGGAGGTAGGATGACAGCTACCTTTCAGAGGCCTTGAAAGCGAGAGAGCAACGCAGCTCTTCGGCAGGGCTCTGCACACGAGAACAATTTTCTGTCTTGATTCACTCCGCAAGTTTGCAATTGCCTCATGTGGGCTTTTTCTTCTTTCCTGTTGCCTCCAGCCTGTGACTTCAGCCCATGCTCCTAGCGAGGCGCTGCCTCTCTACTGCTTTGTCTCCCCTCCCCTGCCCTCACTCCCGCCTGTCTGCAGAGAGCTGCTTGGGCAGACACCTCTCTCTTAGGTGACAGAACCACAGAGCTGTGAGGCCTTTGACATTCAACAGCCATTTTCAAATGCCCCCCTGGGCTTCGGACTGAAACTATGACAAAGCCCGGTGCTGCATAAGGCACAGGTCCGTGGCAGGAGGTTCCAGAGGAGCCGAGGGAGATGCCCACCGTCAGAAGGTGGTTGGGACGCTGGGAAACAGCCCTTTAGTGAAGGCTTTTGTCTTCTGTTTGCAAAGACACATCCCAGCCCAGGCAGTGAGACGCCAGCGGAGCCCTGACCACAGCTACCACCGGTTCTCCAAAGTGTGGCAGCAACAGCCCTGACAGCCCTCTCTACTCTGTCTCCTCCAGCAAGTGCATTTACAAAGAGCAAGGAGGGAAAGAGGGGCAGAAAGACTCAGCAGAATCCCTTCCAGAACAATTCCCACCACTCTACTCTGCGCGCATGGGGCTTCTCAAAACTTCCCCTCACACTTCAAAAGTCCCAGCTCCCTTGCTGGCCAGGTGTGCTGTGTGCTGCTCTTGGTTTTTTCGTGACTGTGAGAAAGGAATAAAGAGGAGGAAGTAAAGACCTAAATCTCAATGGCCTCCTCTCCCCCTTGTAAAAAACTAAAACAGAGGTGTAGGTATTCCCAACTCTGCTTTAGGGAAACCCCAGCTCTGCCCCCCCCCCCTTCTTGGGGTTAAGGAAAGAAATGAGACCAAACTGCAGGCAGAAAGAGCGCAGTCAGGGGAGCGGGGGTGGAAATCAAACACGGAGAGGAGGCCAAAGAAACCAGAGGCTTTTGGAAAAGTAACTCCATCCCCTCCCCCACACAAACCACCACACTGGCCTCAGAGCCCTGGATCTTCCCCTGACCTCATGGCCTATCAGTAAAGAGAACTTAAAAAAAAAAAAAAAAAATCCCATTGTGACCTGGTCTGCTCCTTACATGCATCTCTCTAGCCCACTGTTCTGAACCTAAGCTGTCCCCATTTTCCTCCAGTCCTCTGCTCCCACCCCAAAGCCAGCTGCTGTCCCTGACCAGAGCTCCGAAGCTCTCTCTAGCTCTCTCTCTCTCTCTCTCTGTCTCCACCAACCAGCCTACCTCCCTCTCCTGCCTGCCTATGTTCATGTACTGAACATACAGGTCTGAGTTTTTCTGTCAGCCTAACCGCATCCGGACTCTATTAAAGTTCCTGGCTCGGGATAAACAATGCAACTGTCGCGTGCAGCAGTCTGAAAATAATTGGATTAGCTAAGACATATCAGCTAAATAGAGACAGTCCCGCTCAGGCAGTCTGAGGGAACGTCACCCTGGAAAAAAACCCTGAAAACTGATCTCATGGTCACTGGGCTCCCAGAACCCTCCTCCCCTCGGAAGTTTTTCAACCCGGAGCTCTGAGAACACTGTTTCAAGACTGCGCCTCTCACTCTGAACAGACACTGACTTTCACCACCGCTCTCTATAGGATCCACACAGACAGGGGCAGAGGCAAGACAGTTGTCACGGTCCAGGGACTAAATGCTCACCCTGAAATGAATGCTCTTTAGAAGAAAATCACACCCCCACATATAGATCTCAGAGAGTCCCGTCTCTCTTGTGACTGACTGCTTCCATCAGAAACAACACTGAGGAGGGGTTATTCGCTTTTTAGGGCATAAATATCCACATGTACACTTTCCTGTAAGTGGCTGCACCAACAGAATAAATATGCTGCCTGCCACTATACAGAGCTGCTCTCTGGAAAGATAACAGCAGAGTTAACCGAAACACACACCTGGAGAAGCCTTTTCTACATCCTCTCCCTCTGCTCAGCGCCGGCTATGTCCTAACACAGCTTCCTGCCCTGCCTGCACTAGAGCTCTGAAGTCCGTGAGTTGGTGCAGGTAACTAAACGGCTGCCACGCAACCTTGGATTTTCCTTCAGCTCAGCTTGCCCACCACGCAGGCAGCCGCCTCCAGCTCTCAGAAGTTCATCTCAGTCTCTTCTCCACCAAAGAAAATGGGTGCTGTTTTTGCCCTGTTCCTGCTTCTTCCTCAAAATTCCACTGACAAGCACACTTTATTTGTACCTGTCCCCTAAGGAACTGTCCTCTGCTATAGACAGACCAAGCTCCTCTGAGCTGAGGGGAGAACAGCCTCAGACTGACAGGGCCAGAGGGGTCACAGGAGAGACTCGTGTTTGTTTAGGTTTGAGGAAGTTTCGCTTTAGCATTAAACACTAAAGATTTATTCTCGGCCTTCCATTTGGTCTTGGGAACAGAAGAAAAGTCACCAGCAGAATCCAGAAGTCCTGCCACGGGCAAGAGGGCTCCTTGCTGTTCTTGTTCCTCTTTCCTTTCCTAGCTTATTGGGGAAGGGGTTAAATCAGGTCCCCCCACCCCCACTCCACTTCCCAAGACAGGAGGGAGTAAGAGGACACACCTCATTCTCCTGGGCTGGAAGGAGCAGAAAGCAGCCTCAGAGTCTTCCTCACCTGGCCCTGGCTTCTCCCAGCACCCCTTTGGTGGTCCCTTGGCCCAGTCCTAACTGAGGAGAAGGAGGCAGCAGCAGAGAGAGAGAGAGAGAGAGAGAGAAATTCCAGGGCAGAGGAGGCTCCTACCTGTGCTGGATCGAGCCTTGGGCCTTGACTTGCATCCGAAGCCCGTGGGGGAGCCCCCCAGTAGGCTGCTGGGCGGGAAGAGTCCGGGGCTGTACTCCGGCACATAGGGCGGGTAGGTGGTGATAGGGTGGTGGGCGGAGGAGGAGGCGCCCCCCAGGGTAGTCATGGCGCCCCGCGAGTGCGATGCCTCCAGCTTCATGCCGTCTGGCAGCGGCACCTGGTACTTGAGGCACTCTTTCTCATCCTGCCGGGCCGAGCCAGCCGAGCCCGGAGTGGACAGCGACGGGTCCGGGGACACGTCCTTCGGCGGTGTGGGCGGGAAGGTGAAGAGGTGCGGGCTGGAGTGGCCCGCCGCCAGAGACGAGGATGAGGCCGGGGGATACACGGAGAGCGGCCCCGGGGAGCCGTGGTGGATGGACGTCTTGGAGAAGGGACTGAGGTTCCAAGGCGAAGCGGTGTGGTGGCTGCCCAGGGCTTTGCCGCCGTCCAGCCAGGGCAGGGATCCATGCAGCAGAGGCGGGCGGCACACCTGGCTCCCTGCACCGCACCGCAGCGACCAAGGCAGGAAGGGAAGAACAGGAGAGAGAAATGCAGGTGAGAGCAGCTTCTGACACACCTGAGGACCACCGAGCCTGGGTCAGGCCTGCTCTCCGGCAGTCCCTGAAGTCCACCACCTGCACACACACCTTGGGCCCTGGCCGACTGTCCACCCCTCTCCCACGCCCAGGTCCCATCAAACCCAGAACTAAGGGATAGTCAAAAGAGCAGAGAAAGGCCCCTTGGCTTATCTGGCCTCTCCAGATACATGGTCTAAATCACATTCCCTAAGGTCTCTCTCTAGAACCTGACTTGATTTATTGGTTTCTTTGAATGGCCGGAGTCTCCCCATCCCAGACTTAATCCTATGCAGCCTGATAAGAGTCAGCTGTGAATGATGAGGCCTGAAAGATGGAGTCTGGCCACGCCAGGGCTCAGCACCAGGAGAGGACGCCTCAGCTCAGGAAGGCCCAGCCCCTGAGGCGAGCACACGGCTCCGGGGAAGCACAGGCAACCTTTTGGGTTTAGTGTCAAGAAACCAAATTCTAATGCTTGCTCAGAACTGGCAGGGCTGCTTCCAAAAGGTGAAAGGCCTGAACTGAGTTTCGCAAAGAAATTTCACCGCTGGAGCACTTGAAAGAAAATTCTCAAGGCTGAAACTTGGGATGAGAGGTTCCGCTGCTCTTCTCACCCCTCCAGTCTGGTAGGCGAAGCAGAGAGAACCATAAACCCTCCAAGCAGCAGAGTCTACCTGTGCTAAGTATGAGTGTTCACCTGAACCCCTGAGACACTAAATTGTAGTTTATGTGTGTTTTAAACTGAGGCTGATTCATGCTGAGTATATTTAGCCTTCATTTAAAATGCACAATTTTAAGGCAGTCATAACATACACGTCCAAAGCCTCTGAAAGGGGCCTGTGTAAACTGCAAGTGCAAATCCACACACTTATTGATCTTTTAATCCAGTCCCTCCCTCACCAGTTAACACTCTATTCAACCACTAAGAACAATACTGAAACTAAAATCTTGAGAGGAAGGGGAGGGGAGTCCAGGAGGCTGACAGAGAGTTCTCTGAACACCAAGGGTTAAGGTTCAGCGTATGCAGGAAGTGGCATAGTAAATAATATTCGGGCTGTATCCACCGCCTTGCCACTTAACTGCTGATCTGCACAGAACGTGGGCAAAGAGCGCCCCATCCGCAAAAACAATTGTTTAAAACCTGGCGACTGTGGGGCAGAGGACTCCTGCTGCCCAAGGGGCTGTGTCATCAGCGCCCACACCAGCTTTGAGTAGGGGGACCGGGGCTGCCCTGGGTCTGGCTGCGCAGAGAAAACCTCATAGCTTCTCCATCTGAATTCTTGCCCCTGCTTCTTTGGGAACAAATTTACAGCTGGGAAGTGTTAGAGCTTTTCTCCCCTAACTATCTTGGGCTGGGTTTCTTTCTTTATAATTCCAAAGTCTCTGAACTCAAGGTGAAAGGGGTTTTGTTTTTTGTTTTTTGTTTTTAAATACAACTAGGAACCCGTGATATATTCTAAGTCCTTCGTAGGAAACTGAAGCGGCTGTGTAGGCCGGAGGAGAGAAGGGGCTGGAGCTGTTGCAAGCAATGAAACAACCCGAAATCAAAGCCGCAGGAAAATTCTGTGCAGCCGAGAGGCTAGAAAACCTAAAATTCCTTAAATTCAAGACAGTAGTCTTTCCCCTGAACTGAATCAATACCAGAATTCTGTCCCCAGCCAAGAGTAGGTAAGAAACCTCAATAATCAAATGCACTGGCTGTGGGGAAAATTAAAGGAAAGAAATGGAAATAAAAATTGTGTATTGGGCCTCTCTGAAAAATGTGCCTGGACAAACAAACTTGAGATCACTAGCAGAAGCTCCCCTAGAGAAAATGCGAGAAATCGGGGAGCAGAAACCTAAGGAAGAGACGATTTCGAAGCCAGCTTGGCTGGCGCCTGCTGCCCAGGGCCACGGAGGCAGCGCCCGGCGTCCCGCGCTGGGACCTCGAGGCCCTTAACCCGGGAGCCGCTCGAGGACTGAGGGCTGCATGTCCGCCCAGGTGAGCGCCAGGCCCGGGGACATCTGCCGGGAGAATCGCTTTGTGCTACTCTTTTTGAATACATTCTACACTCTCGCAAGGAGCGAGACGGATTTGTCACCCATTTCCGGGCCCAATTTTTTTTTTTTTTTTTTTTTTTTTCTGTAAATGAACTGGCAACTTCACGCTGGGGCTTTGGCTCATTCTCCCCAGCCCGAGTCCCACCCGGCCTCCCGCCCGAGCGGCGCACTCACCGTGGTGGGTCGGAGGGTACCGCTGCACCGTGGCCCGCACCGAGTTGCCATAGTAAGACGGGACGTGGTTGCCTTGACCGTCTATGTTAAAAAGTACATCCACCTCCTCGGGCAGGGGGTACTGCGCCGGGTCCATGTAGGAGTGGCCCAGGCCGGGGTGGTGCGCGTCCGGATGCTGGCCGTTGAGGACCGCGGGGTGGTGGTGGCTCACCCAGCGCGGCTGGTCCGCGGTGACCTCCATGTCCGCGGCTGTGCTCGCGCCCTCTCGCCGGGCCCGGAACCCGCGCGCGCAGAGGGAGGGCGGTCGGCCTGGGAGGTCCTCGGGCTCTGGCCGTCGGAGGGCCGGGGTCGTCTGGTGGCGTCTGCTTTCAGAGGGGGATTGGCGAGGTTGGGAAGGAAGAGGGAGAAAAGAGAAGGTGTGGGGAATGGCGGGGAGTCTTTACGGGATAGTTTGGCAAAAAGAAGAAGAAAGAAAAAAAAATCAAAAAACTAGGGCCAATTTGTAAAAAGAAAGGCGCGGTGGCTGCAGTACTGCAAGTGAGGCTCCTCTCTGGGCACCCAGCTCCTCCGCGCCCGGAGTCACCTGCGGGCAGAGAAGAGACTCGTGTGAGCCGGAGAGCACTGAGCACCTGAGCTTTGCGTGACCACCGCCCCGGACCCGCCCGCCCGCCCTCCCTGCGCACGGGGATGAGGACACGCACAGGCGCACGGGGACACCGCCAGCGGGGCCGCCAGACGCCCGCGGACATCCCGGGACCGACCGGAGGGCCGCGGCTGGGAGCACGAGTCCTCCCTGGGGGCCCCAGTCCCAAGACCTCCCTTCCAGCCGCTAGAAACCCTCCCAAAGAGCAGCCCGGCGTTTTCATTTTTAAAAAGTCCTCCCAAGTTGGGGGAGGGGAGTGAACCAAACTTAAAAAAAAAAGTCACAGTACCAACCTGGGTAGCGAGGAGCGGAGAGGAGGAGGAGGAGGAGGCGTGTGACCTGCTCGGTCAGATTGCGTAGCTCTCTCTGTCTCGCGCTCTCTCGTCTCTCTCTTTTCCTCTCTCCCTCTCTCCCTATCTCAGTATTTTTTTTTTCTTTTTACAGGGAATGCATTCTTTCTGAAAGTATCAGGACGGCGCCAGGCAGCTCAGTGTTCGCAGACAGCTGTGGCGCGACGCAACTTAAGGAGGTTCTAGTGTCATCCGCGCCGAGGGGGAGGAGCTTGGCGCTGGCGAGGAGGGGACAGGATCCCCGGCACAAGGAAACAGCAACCCAAACCCGCTCCAGGACATCACCCCCACCCCGCCGCCCCGCCGCCCCTCCTCCCGCCCCGCCACTGACCGGAAAGGGGCGCCGCGGAGGGCAGCCGCGGGCGAGGGGCGGCGGTCCGGGTGGGCGAGGCCGCGGGGCGAGGGGCGGAGGGCGCGCGAGAGGGAATTCGCGCTCTGGCCCTTTAAGTGTGGCCTCGGCTCCTGCCGATTCATTCGGGCTGGGAGAAGATTCCGTCCCGGCGAAACTGTCCTGCCCCATTCATAAAGTTAATTCCCATCAGGCAGGGTTTTCTTTTTTAGACTTTTTTAAATGGACACACTTTTATTACTCTTGGTCAGTTCAAGGAGTTTTGGGAAGTTTATCAATGGGGCTCATGTGCACGTTTAAGTGAGCAGAGCGTTGCAGCATGAGGGTCTTTCAGTTCTGCCCCTCGGTCCAGTTTCCTAAGAGGCTGAGGCGTCGGGCACAGGGAATGTGTCCGCGCCACTTTCTGCTGTCCTCGTCGCCCTTTTCCCGGCCTTTAGTTCTCACAAGCTGCTCCTATGAAAATGCCTCAGCTGTTGCAGCTGTCCTTTGCAGCCCTAATAATATTTGTAATCGATGTGAGCTTAAAACGTGAGTGACAATCGTGATGGATGACAGCGGGGCGGGGAGCTGGAGCCTCGCTCGTGCGTGCGCCGAGCACAGCGGAGGAGGTAGGAACTCGGTCTTCGCTGCAGTTACCAAACTTTACCCTCTGCCCTGCCTAGTTCCCTTCTTACTCCAGCCCCCGGCGTTCCTCCTCCAACGGAGGAAGTTGGTCCCCTCACCGACTCTCTCTCTAGCCTCCCGGGTGGGACGCAGCGGCGACCCCCAAGGGCTCCTGGTCTCTGCCGGGTCCCAGCCTAGTGCGCAGCCGGGGGTGGAGGGAGCGCGACTCAGAGACGCCCGTGGGGGCGGGGCTGCGTGGGGGTGGGGACAAAGGAGAGCCAATCAGAGGGCGTGGCTGCGGCCGGGCCGCGATGAGCCCGCCCCGCGGGCTGCAACCTCTGCGGCCGTTTTTGGTCCTTTGAGCCACGGCATCCCCTAGCGGCGCTACGGCTCCTGCAGCCACCCGCCCGACCGTGGGGCCTGGGCGGAGGGGTCAAGCGAAAGAGGAAAACTCCAGGTCCGTCGCAGGCCAGTGTGTGCTAGGAAAGGACCTAAGTTCTCCCTGAAGCTTTCCCACTTGACTGGGCCGAGAGCTAGATTTGCAGGATCATTTGAATGAGAAACTATTTCCTCTCTTCACTCCTCTATCCATAAAATTCTCACAAATTTTGTACACTGCCCACAAGAAGCCATCCCTACAAGTTAGGTCCCAAAGAATCCTTTCACGTGATGAAGGGAAACATCAATAGTCAGCTTCACCCTAGTGTGGAGAGAGGCGCTGTTTTAAAATGCGATCCTCGTAGAAAGATGGGGAGATGTGTTTAGAAGAGTGAGTACCTCTGTCCCGAACCTGGGCCTTCTGTGAAGTCCTTACGTTTAAAAAACCCGATGCTTGAAGTCAGGGTGGAATTTCTACAAAGGGAACAGGAGGAAAATCCCTAAATTTAAAATTAAATGCTCCCTCCCACATTGCTTTTGCGCCTAGCCAGTCTTGGGATAAGGCGGCCCTGGAAGGGAGAATCGATTTTCCTTTCACTTTGACCGCGCATCTCTCCTGGGCCAAACTGCCAGCCTCTTCTCTAGCTCACGGCGCTCTCAAAACCTTTAAATTATTTAGTTGCTGTCTAACATTCACAGGAAACCACTCCATAAACAAGGAGAGACGAATGAACGCGCGCGCATACGTTTTGCTAAGAGGTCCAGAATAGGATATAAAATGCAAGAGAAAAATGAAAAGTGCTTCTTCTTCTATTTTCCAGGTTGTGAATGACAACCAGCTTGACCCTAACCCCTCGGAAAACCCCAAATGTAAAATGTTGGTCCTGGTTACTGAGAACCCCCAGAAATGTTAAAAGGGAGCCATCCTCCAGACAAATAACAAAATGAAAAACTACTGACGCCAGAACTTGTGAATGTTAACTTCTGAAGCTAAGAACGATGTAAAACACAAAATGAAAATGTTGGTAGAAGGAAACCTTCCATTGTAGAGGCGCAGGGTGGTACCTTCGGTAGTGGCAAAGGCCGGGATTATTCGTTTTAATTCAATCCCCTCCAAGTGGGACCGCACAGGGGTGGAAAAGGGCACACACGACCCCTCCCTGGAAATTCAAAGGTCTTAAACGCCGCTCTGGGTCTGGGGTTTGGGGCAGGCAGCGAGGGGCAGGGGCCTGGGGCTGGAGGCCCTGGGTAACGGAGCCAGCCTGTAGGGGGTATTTAACATGTAATTCCCAGCCGGTCCGCCCCTGTTCCCGGACTGACAGTGGGTAATTGGGAAAGAGGACGTTGCTCTTTTGATGGCCCGCGCCGGCCAGTCTCGCCGACGCCACACTGGGTTTGACGTCACGGGCCCAGCCCCAGAGTCAGGAACTCAGAGTAGGGGGAGGGCAAGAAGGGGAGAGGGACGCCCGGGGAGGAAGGCCGAGGTCGGCCTGCACCCACAGGGAAGAAGGGGGAGGGAGCGCGGCCGGAGCGGCTGCGGCGCGTGGCCTGAGGCGGAGAGCCGGGCGGGCTGCTGGGGTCTGGGCCCGGCCCGGCGCCGGCCTGACCCGCCTCGCCGGCAAATGCAGTCCGGGCTTCCTCCTCCCGGGCGGACGGCGGGGGAGGGGTGGGGGCCTGAGGCCGGGGAAACTAGGAAAGGTGGTCCTGATTCTCCCGTGACCAGAGCCCGCAAAATTGATTCTGGCCTCCAGCGGAGACGCCTCTCGCCCTCCTGCAGACCTCCTGCGCGCCCTCAACAGGCCCTTGGGCCCCGGCGGGGTCCAGCGAGACGCCCCCTCCCTGGGAGCTGCGGGCGGAGCTCCGGGGGACCGAGGAGGCGACCGAGAAGGATGCTGCCGCCGCCGGCGCCGCCACCTGAGCTGTAGAGCTGGGCTCCCGTGGTGCGCGAGGCCTCCCTTTCTAGGGTAAGGGGCTGGCGAGTGGCCTGGACGCCTGGGATCCACCTCTTGGAGTCCAGCGAGCGGGGCGCAGCGCCGCCCTCTGAAGAGCAGGGTTCTGGTGCGGAGCGTGGAACCTCAGGAGCCACCTTAGCCCATCTGAAACCCAGGCCTCGAGGCAGGTCTTTAGGCGTCAAGTTGAGCAGGGTATGTGTGCCCTCTTGGGGAAAGGGTAAGAAATGGAGTCTGACTTGCCCTTGTCGGTTGGGGCAAGCTGGGACCCACTCACATACACCCACACACATGCCTGTGTTTAGGTCCCTCCCACCTGCCCGCCTAGGGGCGCACAGACCCTATCTGGGTGGAAATGGGGAACCCCCACCCCGTCTCTGCGCAAGTAGGTGGAGCGGGCTCCACAGCCTCAGCCCTGGCGTCGTGGACCCCGAAAGCAGAAACCCATGCAGCCAGCCACACCCACCCGAACTTGGTGGCTGGCGCGACCAGGCGAGCTCCGCGGGGCCGTGGTGCGGGAAGAGGTTGCCCTGGGGCGCGAACGCAGCCCTCGGCGGTGACCAGCAACGCAGAGCCTGGGGTTGAAATCCTAAAGTTACTAATCTGGCTCAGGGGTAGAGAGCGTGCCTCAGACCGCCCGGGGCGGTCATTTGAGCGTGTTTACTTAAGGACTTTGCAAACCGAGCGCGCGCGAAATAGTCGGATTTCCAGCGAGGCAGCAAATATTTGCAGGCGGGAGAAAGAAGCGGAGCCGGCCGCGCCGCCGCGTCCCTCCCCCCGGAGCCGCGGCGCCGGCCTGGGCGGACCCAGCCGCGCTGTTAAGGACTGAAATGAAGCCGGGAACTTGCGGGGCTGGGGGGCGGGGAGGACCCAGAGTGGCTCCAAAGGCCATCCACGGGAGCCAGGCCCGCGGCCCTGTCGAGCCTAGATGAGAGAGAGGTCCCTTCCCATTCCCGCTCGATCAATCTTCCTCGGCTGCGATCGGTCAATAAAAATAGTGTGAAGCGGTCGTGGTAGCCGGGCGTCTGGGGAGGAAGTGGAGGCCAGAGGTGTCGAGGCCGGCGCCGGCGTCCTGAGCAGCCGGGTGTGCGCCCCCGCGGTCTGCAGCCTCATCCCGGGCCCAGATCCTCGCTGGCCACCGGGCGCGACGCGGCGAGTCCTTTTAATTGGGTGTCTCCATTTTAACAGTGTCCATTGTTAGAGCAATTAGCGAGAGACAATAAGCCGCAAGAAGCGTTTAATTCGATACTGCGTGCCTGCTGCTGCCTTGGCCGGAGCGCTTAAAGACTGGCCTCGGCTGTCCGGGAGGACTGGGGAGGCGCCCGTTCCTTCCCTGTGCGTTTTGTCTTAGGTGTGAGAGTTAAGGGGGGGGGGGGCGACTGGAACCAGAGCAACCTGAGCCAGGCTTAGGCGGGAAACCCAGCCGGGCCTCAAAAACCTGTGCCAGGCGCCCCTGGGACCGTGGTGCCATCTGGCAGCGCGCGCGCCCAGACTGCGGTCGCTGCCTGCGTTTCCAGGGCCTGAGAGAGGGAAAAAAGCAGAGAGAACCACGACCCGGAAACCAGTTTCCTTTCTCTTCAACCTGAGGTTCCCCTCCTCGGCCACCCGAACCAAGTCCGAATTTCTTTCCTAATCAAAGAAGGGGAAACAAAGGAGAGACCCAGGTTTGTGGCACGTACACATCCCTCTTGCGGAACCAGCCCCACTACCCCTCCTCTGCCTCGGCCCCCGGATTAGGTTACCTTGGCCGGGCAAGGATTTTTACTGGATACGAGAATAGCACAGGTAAAGCTGTATAAACAGCTCTCCGGCTGCCGGGCAGGAGGGTTAAGCCGGGGACACGGCCCAAGGCGCCACCGCCGGGCCGGGCTGAGCGGACGGAACCGCAGGGAAGCCGGCTCCGGCGCGCGCAGGTTAAACTGTATTCCACATCCCTGCAGTGCCCACCCGTGCTCTTTCCCGCGTGAGCTGAAATGCGGAGTAGAGTGTGCGACCACAGCCCCGTGAGAACCTCCGTGCGGGCTGAGAATCTCAGCCCTCCAAATTTGACCCTTTTTAAACACAACACAGCGGGAAATGGAGCAGGAAAAAAAAAAAAAAAAACCACCCAAAACTCACTGTCAACGGGAAGATGCAGGAGGCGGTCGCGTCCAAAGGGAAACCCTAGGAGCTCGGCCGAAGACCTATATATACAGGCGCATTGTCCCCCAGCCCCCACGCCCAACCGCACGGACCCGCGGTCTTCCCTCTGTGTGGAATGAGCCACCTCTTCAGGCGGTGAAATGTGGTTTGATTTACCCTTTTTTTTTTTCTTTGTTTTTCGCTTATTCATCTGTCACTGTTTAAAACTCGGAAGGAAACCCGCCCCGGCCAGGAGGAGAGGAGAGCTGTGCGGAAAGTCAAAGAGAGAAGAGATGCGCTCGGAGATTACCCCATCGGACTCTGCCCCCAGCCCGGGCCGCGCCGGGGGTCCCCAGTTTCCGGAGGCTGTCCCCCCTCCACCCCTACCCCTTTTCCCCAGCTGAGATCCCTGAGAGTACCACAGTGAAAATTGGGTAGGTAGAGGTGTAGCACAACTGGGAAGACTGGCCTGGAGAAGACAGGATTTCTGCTTTGGGGTTTAACAATGCTCACGTGAAAGGGCGGGGGAGGGGGCGGAGTTGGGAAAGCAAGCTCCCCCGGAGGGTGGGTTGAAAGGAATTCCAGTCACCTCGGAGGAAGGTTGCCCTCCCCGCTCTCCCTCCTGGCTTTGCGGGTTTGGGGAACAGGTGGGAGCCCTACAAGAAGAAAAGCGGTCGAGGTGTCTCTGGGGCAGGCACCTGTCTCCAGAGCCGCGGGCTGCTTATCCGCCCCTCATCCCCTTTCGCACCTTTGGTTCTTAGCCAGGGACTCGCTCTTCTGGACCTGGCCTCTCCTGCAGGCCCGTCTGACCAGCTCTCTCCCCGGCGCTCAGGTCTTACCATTTTTGGGGTGAAGGGATGCCCATGGGTCTCAGACCACCCCCTCTCAGCCTCCTACCCACTCCACTTCACCTCCTAGGGTGTAGCTACTGCCTCGCGGTTACCCATTCTCAGAGCCCCCCAGCAGCCTGGGCCTCTAGCGCTAGCCTTAGAGCTCTCTTCCGGCATCTCAGATGGGGAAGGTGGGCTTTATCTTGGAGGTATTGTGCTTTGCCGGAGGAATGTGATTACTGCTGCACCATCGACCCCTGGAGTCCGGAGTAAGGGGAGGAGTTGTGGCAGGGGTGAGGAAGATGTGGGGAGGGTGAGGCTGCCAATGCTGGAAAGAGCACAGGTGGGCTTTAAACGCCAGAAGCTTTACAGGCTCTGGGCGCTGGAGGCTGCACAGCAAAATCCGTGAACGTTCGGGACGCTGCGGTGCTGTGTGGAGAAGCAGCGCGCACACTTTGCTCCTTGTCCCTGTGGAGGACCAGCTTTTGCCCACTGCCTCTCAGGCCAGGGCCCCAGGCTCGCGCTCAGCTCTCCACTGCCTGCCACCTCGTGGACCTCCAGGAATTTGTTAAATAAAATAAAACAGCAACCAGAAACATATGCCTCTATTTTGCTAGCGCCTGCAGACCCTCAGCTGCGGATGACTGAGACCTCGTCCAGGGTGCCCTGGCACTCCTTCACCTTCTATCTGCCTGTGGCACCCACATCCCCAGGGACCCTTGGCTCCACATCCCACAGTTGCCAAGCCTCCCTCTGGTTATCCAGCCCTTGAGGGAGAAGCAAAGATGTCTGTCCACAGACTAAGCAGGGGAGAAACAGACATGTTTGTGTAATACAGCTCAGACTGGGAGAATGAGATGTCACCTCGGCCTAGAAATGGTTAAAATACCCTGGTGCTAATGAACAGTGCAGGTTTCCACTTGGACCCACAGTTCTAATCAGGATCCCTAATACTCTGCCACCTTTTATAGTTTCAGGACACAAATTGTCAGACGGGCCTGAGCCCTGGGGCTCTCATGAAGCTGCCACATCCCTGGCTCTGTGTGGCTCTCAGGATCCCAGCAGAAGGACTTTGCCAATGAATGCCCGTACCTTCAGGGCACCCTGCCTGACCCCATCTCTTAGCTCTTCTGCTGGATGGTGGGGTGAAACAGGAAATACAGATGGCCCTGGGCCCAGGGTTTGTTGAGGACGGTGCAGTGCAGCACTGCTGTCCCAGTGCTGGCAGAGGTGACTTGGATAGAAAGAGGTGGGCTATGGATTGAGGCCACTAATGTACCTTCCAATCCTAGCTACCTTCTCAGGCCAGGAACTTCAGGCCTCCAGGAGCAGCTGGCTTGAACCTGGAGGCTGAGCCCTCCTTTATCCCTGGCAGCCAGTCATAGCAGCCCAAGCAAACTGGCACCCACTGGGGTCTGGATCTGACTCAACCGGCACCACATCTGGACTCAAGTTCAAAGTGGCAGCAAACAATTCCATTTTGACTGGCACATCATTTAAGGGTAAGCCCCCCAAGAGCTCTCCAGGTCCCCATGCATCTCATTTACAGACACCCGAAGCCTGGCACAAGAGATCAGCATGCCAGCATCTTTTCTCTGGCAACTGCGAAGGGGTGGAGGGACCGGAGAAATGCTACTTCGTTATTTGTCCCTTCTACGCTCTTCCTTTGCTTCCTACAACCCCTGGGTCCAAGTGAATGTGGGCTATAGGGAGAAGGACCAGGAAATGCGGGAAGCAAACCCAAACCGAGGGAAACACGCTGCAGGTGAACCCCCTACTTACTCTGCACAGAACTGCCTGCACCAGTCTCCTCAGGCACCATGTCCATCTAAGAAGCAGAATTGTACACTGGCGTCTTTCAACATGATCTGTCTATCTGAGGAATTACTTCCATGAAAGGTCTGGGAGTCTGTGAGTCCAGTGTCCTCAGATAAAGTCCAATCCCATCCCCACTGTCCTCTCAGCTCCCCACAGCCTTGGTCACCTCTCAGGGAAGCTGTGGTTCTCACCCACCTCTGGGACTTCTGGAAGCAAAGATGCCTCCCGATCACCGTGTCCCCAGGGGCCACATGCCTCCACATCTGGGCTCCAACTTTATCTGACAGTGTACATCTATTTCTTTAATTATATGCAGAGACAATGAGCACAAACAGACACTTGTAAGCAAGGAAAATAAACACAAAATTGACACTTGAGCCCCACAACCGCCTCTGGGAGAAGGCTCTTGGGTAAAGGCATTATTTTCTCCAATTCCCATGTCCTCCCTGCCTTGGAAAATGTGTGTCCTTCCCTTCCCAAGCATTCCCACTGCCTCTGATTTTTCTCCTCGGGTGTTCTTTGCATTCCTGATTCCGCCGGCTCATTGCTCCACACAAGGCCGTCCACACACTTCCCACATACCACACTCACCCAAGGTCACGGCACAGAGCGAGCATTTCCAGTGACCAGGAAGAACAATAAGGACAAGGACGGTCCCATTCACTTTTTCCCAGAGGCAGCTGTCCCTTTGGAGACAAGACCTCCTCCTAATTCCCTCCACGTGGAGCAGGGACAGGCCATGCAGAGTGAGGGAGGGAAGAAATCTGTATTCACTGACCTGGGCAGCTCGCTCCTGAGGGCCAGCTGTTTTTTATTTTTACTCCCACTTGCCGCAGAGATCTGAAGGCAGAAATGAGAGGCTGGGCTCCCCGGCTGCCGCCGCTGCGTCCCCGCTGCTGGAGCTGCTCACTGCATCTCCGGCGGGCTTCCAGCAAGAGGTAAAAGCTGGGTGTTGCGCATCCTTCCTGAGAGCCCCCTCCCCTCCGCCTTCCCAGCTCACTGTGGAGAGCGGAGCTCTTCCGGGTTGCGATAGGGGAAGGGAGGGAGGGAAAAAGAGAGGGAGGGAATGGCTTTCACCCCCCTTTTGCAAACAAGCAAACCACACATCAGGGGTGTGTGAAACTGAGAGAGCATGGGGGGCGGGGGGGGGGGCTGCCTGAAATGTGACCTGTCCCTGGCGCCAACCTAGCCAGCCCCCTGTCTCCTGGCACCGTTGGAATTAACACTATAAATGTCCTCGGTGGTGCTCTGCGGGTGGTTACTATAGGTAAACCCTAAACGCTTGAGTGGAATTTTCCTCTCATTTGTAGAATAAATGGGGACCCAACGGGCACCCCTAGGTGTACAGACCCTGACCACGGCCAGCAGCGGTCACAGACACCACCTGAGCCTCTCAGGGCTTGGCTGTCCCTTTACACTGGTCCTCCTGTTCTGTCTGTGAAGACATCTCCAAAACGCGTGGGTTCTGCCTCCATCTCTCTACAGGCACAGAGAGCTGTGAAAGCTAGAGGCGACGTTCCTAGACGGAGCCTCTCGCTGCCCTCTGCCCTTTCCACGCTAGGAGCGGAGGTAGGGTTGTCCACGGCCACTCGGGTTAAGTGGGGGGTTCTCTAGGGATCCTAACTCTTTTGAAGATAAATTCTCTGGGAATTTTCCTGGAGAGCAAGACAAAAGCATGGGCACCAGAAGCATCCAGAGATAAAATATCTCCAGGAAGATTTCCCTGTACCCAGGACCGGGTACACTGCAGCCCGCCTCCGCACCATTCTCTCACCCCCACCCCTTGCCATCTCTACCCCAGAGGCGAGGGGACCAAAATCATCCACAGAGAGAATCTGTCCTGAATAAATTTCGGCCAGAGTAAAATGAAACTCCAAAAACATTGGGGTAGAAAGGTCAGGGTCCATTTGTTTTGACAGGTAGAGTTTTCTCCGCGTAATATTTACATAATAAGAATATAGAACCGACTTTAAAAATAAACCCATCTTTGGGGAGAAATAAAACAAAATTTGGCCATGGCGAGGCCAGGAAGTCAAAAATTTTCAGGTGCTCCAACCGGTTGGGTAGGAAGGGCTGCCGGTTTCATAGGACAGCGCCTTTGGGGGATGGCTGTTCCCCGAGGGACACAGGCCACTCGGTCCCGGGGCTGGGAGCGGGCGCGGCTGGCCGGGGTGGCTGAGCCGGAGCGGGGGAGCTGGAGGTCAGGGGCTGCGCGCAGAGGTGCAGCTGCGGCAGGCTGGGGGTGCCGGCAGCAGCCCGGGCCGCGCCGCCGGGAGCCGGGAGCCGGGAGCCCGGAGCCGCCCTCCGCGAAGGCCGCTCGTGCCCCGGGGCTGGGGCGGCGGAAACCCGGAACCTCGCTCCCCGCGGCGCCGCACCCTCCGGTCCTCCCGCTGCGCGCCCTGGAGCGGGCCCTGCGGCCTCCGAGCGGGCGAGAGAAGGGTCTCTTGCCCTTTCGCAAGCCCGGGCACAGCGTCGTCCCCGCGCGGCCCCTCCTCCGCGTCTCGGTCCCTGCCCCGGCCTCCCGCCTGCCGCCACCAAGCGGCCGAGCCACGCTCCTCCGCGGTCTCCGGGACTCAGGGCAGCAGGCCGCTTTCCTGACAGCTCGCGCTCAACCTGTTGCCCTGACGCACCTGGGGAGGGGGTGGGGCTGGCCGGGCAGTGCCAGGAAGGCCTCGGCGCCTGGGGAGGGGGTATTGCCAACCTGCCGGACCCCGCAGAGGGTCCCAACTGCATCGCCTCTCCCGGAAAGCTGTGGGGCGGACACTGAGACAGACCCAGTGAGGGCGCACTGGTCACCCGGGTGGCGCCAGCTGTCTCCTCGCCCGGGTGTTAGCTACACCCCACGTCGAGGTCCACGGGCCGGTGGAGACCTTTGAGTCTTCCCCAAGCTTCCCTTCCCCACCCGCTCCCGGCCTGCGGGTTTCCCACCCGCCTTGCCCCCACCTAGATCTCTTCGCTGCCCAAGTTCGCCTCCGCTGACGAAAAGCCCTTTTCCAGTAGATTCTGGATCCCGAAAAGCACCGTACCAGACCCAAGTGGATTTCCTCTCTGCTCGCCCACCCTCTCGTGCACACCCTGCCGGCCGGCGCCCTCCCTCTGCCCGGCTCCAGCGGTCTGGCGGCCTGCAGCAAGGGCTTTTCTGCTGATGCGGGCGCTTTCTGGTCTCCAGGTCTAAATGTGACTGGCATATATCGGCTCCCCCGTCACCCCAATTGTCCCTTTAGCAAAGGAGCCCCAACTGAAAGGAATCCGGCTGTCAAAGAAACTCAGGCTTAAGGAGAAAACCCAAAGGCTCATAAAAATAGAACGCTGTGTTCAATGTAATGGTCAGACTGGGTGAAGATCGCGTCCGAGGACTTGTGGGTCAGAAGGCTACCCGGGCAGGTTGGGGGTAGGTGGTGGAGGTAGGGGGAGTGGGTTAAAGATCGGAGAGAATTTATTCTGAGAAGTAAACAAAGTGAAGGAAGGGAAAGCTCCGATGTGCTTAGTCACACTTTCTGTGCAGAAGGAGTGGAGATTTATTCCCGATCCGTGGACATCAGCCCGGCACACTGAAAAGATACTGCTTTAATGAAGCTATAGTTGCTTTCTGAATTTTAAAAGCCACTACTATGGCTCGGTGATTTGTTTCAAGTGTGTGTGTGTGTGTGTGTGTGTGTGTGCATGTGCCAGTGAGGCAGAGGACTAGAAAAGTGACCCTCCTATGCCTGGGCTAAGGGATGATGGCAACGTGGGGAGGCTCACAGGCTGCCCTAACTTAACCTCTTGGGGGCTTCCTGGATTTTAGTGACCCTTTTCCTTGAGCTTTGTGATTTGAAGATACCAAGGGCACCAGCCACGCCGGCCCAAGATCCCTCGCACCTGAGGACTCTAAGGCCAATCCCTTCCTCCGGCAGCCCACACTCCCGATCCGCTCTGCTCCCTGGTTCCGTTTTGCCTCTGTGGAGCACCCACTGCTGGCCTTTGACCCCTTAGCCCCTGCAGCCTATCTTCCCCCTCAGAGGAACAGATAGAGAGATGGAACGGCTTCCGGGCCTGGGGGACAGATTTTGGTCCGGAGGGCTGCTCTTGAAAAAAGTTGTCTTAATTGGCACCAACATATACTGCTGTACATCTCCTGGTGCATTTAGCAAGTTAGCCAAGGCCACAAGCTAAGTAAGGCATTTGACTAGATTTTGAAAATAAGGAAAAGGCATTGTACACATGGAGGTACAGGATGGATCAGTAAATAAATAACAGATAACAAAAGCATTGGGTCCGGCTCTCTGTGATGGCTGTGGAGATACAAAGTTCACCTGTTGGGTAAAGAAAGGAAGACTGTGTGAAGAGATAATTGCTGGCAGAATCTCCAACCTCCCTGAGACAGTGTGCACTTAAGAGTTCTAGGAAGAGCCGGGGGACTCATATTCATAGTGTATTTCTTTGGGGGGGGGTCCTGGTATCTTCTTTCTTTTCATAAAACACAGGAAGCATTTTTTCATTCTGCCCATCAGACTTTAGCATCATCCCCTTTTCAGTTTCTTCAACCTTCCTGTACTTACTTCTCAGTTTGACTTAGGTCTTTAAAGTGCACCCTGCCAGAGGACAGCACACTCAATATTGGCCTGGGTTTAAAAGTTATAATCTTTTAATCCCATTCACAGAGATTTATTTTATTATAAATATGTAGGAGGAGGGAGAATGTGGAAAGTCTTAAAGGAGGAATGGCATGGGACCTAGTTCCTTTTTTTATTTTTTTAAACAGAACATTTTTATTAAACCCAATTTCCAGGACTGTGAGTTCAAGGATGTTTTCCTCCCCAGGAACTGCAGCCTGGCTGGGGGAGGGTGACAGGGGGCCTGGGTAGTAGGGAGCTACGGATGTCTCAAATGAAACTTTCAAAAGCAATGACTGGAAAAAAAATTTTTAAAAATCAGACCTATTCCACCCAGGCGCCCTAAATAAATAGCCCCGTTTGCAAATTCCTATCAATTATTACATGATGGGAAAAAATCCTATCTGAACATAAAGCACGTGGACGTGGAGAATTTTAATTAAATCTTACTGTGGATATAATAACATGGAAGTGATTTTTCATTCGGCGCTTGCCTGCTCACCAGTGTTTTATGGCGTTTTCTTGCCTCTGACTTTATTTTAAAATATTAGACGAGGTGGAGAATTATAAACGACTCTTTCCTTATCTGTGCTGCTCACATATCCAGGATCAGAGGAGCTGATTAAGAAAGAAGTCAGAGGCAACGTTGGATTCATAATGATTTGGAATAATGAATCCTTATCTCTGCTTTCCAGATTATCTGCCTTTCAGCTCCCAATGTTTTGTTACATGGGATAATTTATTGCATCTAATACATCACAATGAATCTGATGGTAGAAAGTGATGGCCAACGTTGTGAAAAGGGGGCCCTTATTTTTTATCCCGGGGCAATGAAACTGCTTTTTGCAGTTTTTAATTGGGAAAATATAAGGTAGATCTGATAAAAAAAAAAAAAAAAGAGCTGGGTATAATCTTGCCTGCTCCTGCTTTACCACGCTGCTCTTTAATTAGTGTGTCAATTTCAGGCTGAAATTAACAAGATCGACCTGAAACCAGTGCTTAGTTTTCCTCCCAGTGCCCAGATCCTAATTTTTAACATGATTTATTTTTATGAAAAAGGAGATAATTAATCATAAACACTGACTAAAGCAGAGGCCAAGTTAAGATAAAATGCTATTTGCATCTTTATATGAAAGATACGAATAATGCTAATTTTTCTGAGATTTCTTTCTCTTGCCCATCTCTCTCACCCCACCCCCCCTACACCACTCCCATCCCAGCTACCCAGTCCAGCCCCATTCCAAGTAAACAAGAAGAAAATCAGTTCCAGTTCCTCTGGATAGTCACTGGAAAACACACACACACACACACACACACACACACATGCATATATTCAGCTTTCCTGGCTTTGTTTGTTAACACATGAAGAATGTGGGTAGCTTTAATATTTTTAGACAACAGGGGTGGGTGAGTTCTCCCAAACCCCTCCTTTCCTTCACCCCCATCAACTTCCTTCCCTTTTAAAGAGGACACACATCTCATTTAATGGCTAATTAGTTTCAATAATTGGTATTTTTGTTTCTTTTGTCTTTCATCCTAACGCCAAAAGAACAAAAGCCATTTAAACGCAACAGGCTTTCCTCGCCTCTTCCAGGACAGATTTCAGAGTCCTAGGCTAAACCGGCAGCCCCAGCGTCTGAGGACACTAGCCACATCCAGGCTTAGGGAAGTACAGGGGCAAAGTAGTGATAATTTGCTCTTTAAGCTTTTTGTGCCTGTTGATTACTCTCTGGTTGCTCGAGTTAAACAATCGTTGCAAATATGCAAACCAGCGAGAGGAAATTCATACATATTCACTCTCCAATTGCTCCTCCTGACGTCAGATCATAATTTCTTAGTAATTGGGTGGGCTTGCACTAGAATACTGCTTGTCTGAACTTCTCCACATTTTTCTAGGTTGCAGTGCATTTTTGTACGGAGAGGTAGAAAAAGGACTCGGGTTTATTTATTTATTTTTTAAAGTATTTTCAGTGGTTCTTACTGTCGCCCTCCCACTTAAAAATTAAGTTTATCTCCTGAAATATGACGGTATGGGATCATAATTTCCCAGGCATTTCTTGAGTGGAGAAGGGTGTCAGCATGGGCAATAGACAGAGGAAATGGGGGTGCAAAGAGGTAGAAACGGGCGAGGCTCTCAGAGACATTTTTCCTTCTGCTTGGATCTACACAAGAGCCTGAGAGTGGTCGCCCCTTCCCACCTTGCAGCTCCCTCTCTGGGGGAACACCAAGCTTCCCATCTACCTCAAGTTCAAGTTTCAGTTTCTGAGCAGCAAGGACTTCTTTCAGAGCTTGAATTCTGATGATAAAGATATACCAGGTTTTAGGTGGTGGTAGAGGCTGACATCTCTTTTTCTAGGCTACTTTGCTTTTCTCTTTTGCTTCACTTTGACCTTATTACAGTGAACTTCAGAGTTGGAGATCCGATTCTGAAGGCAGTGTTCCTTCTTTTTTTCTTTTCTCCCCTTCTCTTCTTCCTTTTTTCTCTCTTCTCTTGCCTCTCTTCATGACACATCACTCCAAGAATTTCAAGTATCAATTAAAAGTAATATTAATTTCTCAGCCTGACCAGGGAAGTGCAGATGACCAGATGGGGGGGGGTCCCCAGATGAGGCAGACCACGGCGGCGCGCACTGGGCCGTTTCCCATGCCCAGATGAACATTCAATTTTCTGGCATTATCTCCGCACTTAAACTCCCTTTCTCCATTTCTGTGCCAAGATAAATTTGCATAATATTTGCAGCTGTAATTAGCTGATGAGCATCTCCCAGCCCCCCTTTTGTTCCCCGTGCGTTTGGTCTTCCACTGATGCTACGTTTGATCTTTAATATCACAGGATTCCCGATAGAGGATTGCATATCTTATCTCCCCGGCTCCAAAATCTTTTAAGAAGGAGGGAGGTGGGGAAGGAGGGCAGTTGGGGGAAATCGAGAGTGAGGAGAATGAAGGTTCCACTAATCAGAGTTTGAAAAGGTTACACTGAAAGAAAAGTACAGGTAATGAGAGAACAATAGGTTGGGTGTTGGAGGGGCCTGGGCCGCCTCACCGAGTGGGGGCGTCTGTAGTAACTGTGTCACTATGCAGAGCGCAGCAGTGGGGCTTGGGGGAGACAGCAAGACATACATCTCGGGAGCAGTGGGGCAAAGAGGTGAAGGCGGAGGGGTGTGAGTGCGGGCGGTCACCAGGCTGCGCGCAGGGACCTTGCCCCCTTTCTGGAGGGGTGGTAACTGCCCCTGCCTAAGTCGTCTAGGTTAGTTTGCTACCGTTTAGCAGAAACTGGGACTTTTGAAACTGGGTGACTCCCTTATCTGTCCATCTGTCTCTTGTTCATAGACAGAATGGCACTCCTGAATTACTAATATGCTACTGACACTTTTCATTCTCTCAGCCCAGTTTCAAAGAAATAGGAGAGAGACAGAGAAAGAGACAGAGAGATAGAAAGACAGAGGGAGAGACAGAAAAGTGATACAAGGGACTAAGACGAGATGATAAGTCAGTGGCAGGAGAAAAACATCACCTTGAGAAATAGAGGCAAACCAGAGGAGTTGCCCTCTGCCATCGTCCTGGTTAATAGTATTGTTTTTCACCAAACTGGGAGTTTTCTAACTTGATGAGTTGTAGGAGAAAAGGAGGGTTGGCAGAGCCACTGGTCAGGTTAGAATTTGTGGGAATCGGGGTGGGGGGAGAGAAAGGAAAGGAAAGAGGCAGAAGGAGGAAAAAAGAAGACAGAAAGAGTCGATTTTCATGCCAATCATTGGAACAAATAGCTAACATTTAACGTTTACACCCGCGCTGGCGGCGCCCTGGCGCTGCGCAGACCTGGAGCCGGGCTAAAATGTCCCGAAAGCCTTTGGAGAAAACGAGTTTCCAGCTATCAAGTTCTCCCATCTCCCCCCTTTCGCGAGGCTTCGGTTTCAAGCTGGACTTGTCCAATGTCTGCGTTACCGCTGCGAGCTCCTAAATGAGTGTCAAGGAGGCAAATATCAAATAGCGCCGGGGTCAAGGCGATTTAGTTAACCATGGGGGCGCTCGGGCCTCGGAGCTTGTGCAGGGCTCCTCGGGGGAGGGTGCGGGGAATGAATGGAGGAGGAACGAATGAATGAGGGAGCAGCGGCGGGCGCCGGGCCAGGGTCCTGGGAGCTGGGCCGGGCGGCCCGCGCCCTGCCCCGGCCTCAGCGCAGCGCCGGTCCTACAGGCCAAAGGCAAAACGCTCAGCTGGGGAGAAGTTCCTTTCAAACTTTGTTTTCCTTTTATATGAGACCAAAATTCGAAACCAATATTTGGAAAAACGAGCTCGGGTGCGGCCCTATCAATATGCGGCTTTAACGACTGTGTCGTTCCCCATCTTCTGATGGAGAGGTCGGATACCGTGAAGGCAATCTAATCCCCGGGGAGGGGGTTGGGTGGGCGGCCGGGCTCTGCAGCCCCATCCTGGCACCCGGCTACCCGTCACCCCGAGAGCCCGGCCGCAGACCTGGCTGGGGAGAGAGAGCGCGACGGCCAGCGCTTCACCCGGAGCCCAGCACCCGGGCGGCGAGCGCTGGAAATCGCGCCGGTCACCACCGCGCCAGGCGGACCTCAGCCCTGCGCCGGCCCCGGCTCCTTGGGCAGCGTCCTCCGGCCCCGCGCGCCCGACCGCAGCGCGCTCCCGCGGGCTGGGCAGCGGGTCCGTCGCCGGCGGGGGGAGCCGCGTCTGAAGCCGCCTTGTTGTGCGCGGGGGCTTTTCCGGATCGAAACCCGGTGTCACGTGGGCGAGGCCTGCGCGCAGCCCGACCCTGCGCGGGCTCCCGGGGAGGTGGCCTCGAGGGCTGCCGTCTGGTCCCGGAGGGATCGGGGCCGCCCAGCCCGGCCTTCCCGGGTCGTGGCCCAGCGGTGGCGCCAAGATCCCTAGGCAGAGTGGATCTCGGAAGCCCAGTGTCCACATCTGCGGGGTGCAGTGGGGCGCCCTTGTCTAGTAACCCTGTCTCTGGGTGAGCGTCTCCCTCCCTCCGCGTCATTCTCAGAGATAGTCACGAAGAATAATCATGAGGAGACATTCCTCCTTTTTTCTCATATTAAAAAGAGAGAGAGAGACAGAGAGAGAGAGAGAGAGAGAGAGAGAGAGAGAGAGAGAGAGAGAGAGAAATACGCAACCAACTCTACTACCGTTCGGGTTCCGGAGAAATTCTCCAATAGAGCAGTGTAATTTCTCAGTTGATTTTGATTGACATACTGTCCCTGGGATCATGTGTTAATCCCTTCTTCACTCAAGCCTTTTCATAACTCATTTCTCTCTTGCTAGATGGGGACTCTGATGGTTACCGAGGCAACGATGATAGCACTAAGCTATTTCCCTCTCTGCAAGGAGACCATTATTCCGCATGCATAGGCCATTTGCAACAGAGGTCGTCGCAAAGTCATCCACAACACAGCACACGTTTATTAAACTTTTATTCTCTTTTTCCCCCAACACAGAAACTAGTTTGCACTTGTACTAGGGTCTCCTTGCCGGGCTCGGGAGCGCGCGCAGCCCCACACAGGCCGCAGCTGCAGGTCTCCACCGAGGCCCCTCGCGAGCGCCTCCGCTCGCCCCCGTCGGGGGTCGCTCCAGCTCCTCTCCGACCTTCAGGATAAGAAGAGAAAACCGACTTCGCCGCCACTCGGGCAGCTCCGCTCTGCCTACCTTCCATACCGAAGCCACCTCCAGGCCTCTGGAGGTCTCTGGGCGTCGGGCTTTGAGCCAGATCCGGAAGCCACCTGCCGGGAACAAGAGCTCTAACCTAGGCTTTCCTTCCAGTCTGGCCAGGAAACACGGTCTGCTGGTGCGCAGGTCCGGGCCACCGTCCGTGCCTCCATCTTCCCGGCTCGGACTCCAGTGGCTTCGGCCCTGCCCAGGCTGGGCTGGCTGCTGGGGGTGTAAGACAGAGCAGAACCCTAGGGGCCGTGCCCCAGGTCATCACATTAGACCTATCTACCTAAGGGTTGACAGGTCACTGAGGGTCAGGACCTCTATTTCTTCCTCAATGTCCCCCAACCTGTCTTTCCCCCGCCCTTTTCTTTAGCTCCCTTCCACACCTTGCCCCACCCATAAAATTGACCATTGTGCTGAGCTACAACTCCAATCTATGTATGTATGTATATATGTGACAAAATCTTGCTAAATTTCTCAGATTGGGCTGCAATTTATGATCCTCCTGCCTCAGCCTACCAGAGTGTTGGAATTATTTTACAAGTGTCTGCCACCAGTGGGGGTTGTTGTTGTTGTTGTTGTTTTGGAATGGAAACAGTGGAGGAAGGTGGCAATCTCTCGCCCCTGGTCTCCTGAACTTGGCTTAGGAAGGTCTGGGTCCCTGTTCTTGTGCCATCTTGTAACCAGAGGCATGTCCCAAGAGATCTTCACCAGGATGGGCTTGGTGGCACATACCTGGAATCTCAGCACTTGGGAGGCTGAGGCAGGAAGATTCTTCCAGTTTGAGGCCACCCTGGTTTATGAATTCAAGGCCAGTTTCAATTACAGAGCAAGATCCTGACTAAAAAAAAAAAGACCCCTCTTCAGAACAGACTGATCACATTGTCATGGGCCCTGCAACCAGGACCAGGCCATAGAGCTGGCTCCACACTAGAGTCAGGCTCTAACTAAGCAGGGCCAGATGGGAGGCATCTTAAAGGTATAGGCTGCACCACTAGGTGACAACTGGGAGATGCTCCAGAAGGCTTGGGGTTCCCTTCCTTCCCCAAGGCCTGGCACTAGAGGGAAAAGAACACGCCTCCATCATTGCCCCCCAACTCTGCCTGAGGACAGGGACACTGCTCGGCTATCCAAGCCAGGTTGCCTGCTGGTTCAGAAGAATGTCAGTTTTCCCTTGAGGGGCTCCCACGTCAAATGCTGGAGACTGGGGTTCCAGGAAGAAGGTAAGGACTGTCCCCCCAAACCCAGCGGACTGGGGCTCTCTCCTTTCCACAACCACAGCCTTTCCCAGAATCACACTGCTGAGAGGCTGCACTTGGGCACTGGCTTCCAGAGCTCTCTAGGTCAGGCGCTGGGCAGAGACCAGGGGTGGGGTGGGGCATGCGCCTGGCTAACCTGCTGTTAGGCAAGAAACCACCAAGTGAGCTGTGTGAAGACCAGACCTGAGAAGCTGCAGAAAGTGCCTGTAGGGGGTGTTCCCACCAGGGAGGTCCAGACAGTCAAACTATGTCCAGGTCTTGAGTGGTGACCAGACTATAGACCTCAGGGCCTGCAGACCTGAGTGGACGAATGGCCCCTGGAGAAAGGCCACAGTCCACGGGGGAGCTGGACGAGGCTCAACTCAGGGGAGTGGAGGCAGAAGCAGGAGTGGTACTCAGCCCTGGGTCCTCCGGGCAGCTTCCGATCTAGGTCTGCCCTGGTGTCTATGGCACCATGTGCCACACACTCCATCATCAAATGGATAGAAATTCTGTCCTAAGACAAAGGCTGTCCAAATTACTGGAAGCATAGGCCCTTGCTCCAGAGAGTAATGATATTATTACAGAATAACAGTAATCCCGTCTCTCATAAACTAAATAGGTTACAAGCATTATCTCACTAAATACACGGAACACCCTCTAAGACACGCTGATCCCTCTTTTCTGAATGACGCTGTCTGACTAGGATGCCCGCTCTCGCCCTTGCCATGGCTGCTTCAAGTTCCTCCTCTCCCTCCAGCCCGTCTCTCTCTACACCGAAGCAGAGCAGAGTGCCTGGTGCTGGGGGAGGGGAGTTTGAGCGGCAGGGACAGTGTGATCCTGGGACAGACTTCATGGAAGGGCGGAAGGTAGGCAGGGAGGGATCCAGGCTGGGATGTGTCACAACGGGACAGAGAACGAGGCAGGGAGGACCCACACTCATGAATATATGGCAGGTGTCTCCAGCCCCCCACTAATTGATGGGCCTTCTATACATCATCCCCGATAAAGGGCCACTGGGCAGTGAACGCTGATGTTTAGAACATCCTGATAGGGCTTTGTTAACAAGAAGATAACGGAAGAGCAAGATATGTTTGTTTCACTGCCTATAGATAAACCCAATAGGTCTTTGTTAACTTTTCATGACTGATGGCAGCCACTAACCGTGATAAATAATCCTGGAAAGGGGAACTTTTATTTAAAAGCCTGGAAAGAGGGCCTCCATTTTTTTGCTCTTCTGAAAGAAGAAGAGGGATGTGCCATCCGTGGCTGGGCACGCGTCACTGGAGAGCAGCACCGCAGCTATCTGAAACTGTCGGCCGGGCCTCTGCACTGGACCGGCACTCCATGCTTCTCAGGGCGGCTGTCTCTGCCTCTGCCTAGTGTAGAAACTCAGCAAGCCTGAGGCCCTGCTTCCACAGACAAGCTTTCAAAGGGCAAGCAGGTCCTTGAAAAAGTAACGCACATGTTTAGGTAACAACTAGACACAAGTAAATAAACATATGCTTATTTTTCTCCTTTTTTTTTTTCCGGCATTGAGGGTCAACCCCAAGGCTTTACACATGGAGGGCAGGCGCCCTTCCTCTGAGCCAAATACCTGCTTTGACTACAAGGGCTGATTAAAAAAAATACGGTGGGTGTTTAAATTTTTAAAAATGTATCACAGTAAAAGACACATTGCTATTAGTCATTCTAAAGGTACTGCCCCTCACTGGGAATACACGGGCCCCACTGCTCCTGCTGCTCCTGAAGCAGTTCCGGGAGTCCGCCTTACTGTGCTTCTTTACCAGGTGTGACCAGAAATAGAAGTGAATGCTGCAGGCCAGCACCATCCCACGGAAAGGTGGGCTCACAAAAACATCACAGTGCGTCCTCTGACTCTTCCCCAAATCAAAATGGCTGTGAAAATTTCTAGGGATTTCTCTCAGTGGTTCCGGCACCTGCCACGTAAGCTCAAGGTCTTGAGTTCAATCTCTAGTGCCAAACAAACACACACACACAAAAACACTAAGCAAAATAATTGTGAAAAATTAATGTTTTAAACCAATTCAGGATGTCTGGGCAGCCAAGATAGCACAACTGAAGAGATTCACAAGAGACAGACTTTCAGAACTGCTTTGGAAAGTGGGGAGAGCAGTCCATGGCTGTACCACCATGTACATGCCTGATCCCAAAAGTGAAGTGGGGCTGGGGCTGGCTAGTCAAAAGTGGCAGAACAATGGAATAAATATGTTCTCTGTGAAAGGGGAAGATGAATGGGAATGTGTCATTTTTTTTTTTTTCCCCAGTACCCGGGATTGAATCCAGGACCTTATGCTTGCAAGGTAGGTGTGGCACCACCAACCCAAATTCTCGGCCCTGCAACATGTCTTTTATTGTAATAAATGTTAAAAGATTCAAATAGTCACTATATATTTTGATCATACCTCTTACTACATTTGCAAGGATATGGTGACCAGAAATGTTGGTCTTTGCAAAATATTACAAGTTACTAAGTCTCATGCCAAACAGAGTGTGGAAAAAGGACTTATTTTTATTTATTTACTTTTTTTTTCCCCCTCCGGAACAAAGAATGGAACTTAGAACCTTGCCCTTGCCAGGCAGGTGGCGGACCACTGAAAGACACCCCGGCCCCCATTTACTTATCTTTTAAGGATTTATTTTGAAAAGCTGAGGCGGTAAGGTTGTTGTTTTCAACTCTTTACGTGACATCTTGTCTGCGGAGCTTTGGGATGGAGCTGCATCCAAGCGAGAACCTTACTGCACAGTCCATCCAGCTATTTGATCAATGCAGTTTCAAAGAATGAAAACTTTTCTGCTGTTGGAGGAGAAGTATTATCACTGTTATCTCTAATGCCATCTTTTAAAAAGAAGGCAATCATCTTTTACTAAAAACATCATTTGAATTTTATCTTTGCTAAAATGCATGGGAGAAAGGGATGGGGTCCGTCCTGACCTTATAATCTTCCCTAACCTGCAGACTAATCAATTTTGATGGAAAAAATGATATTGGGCTCAGAAGTTCGCCTTCAGTAAATGGAGGTCCTGGGTAAAATGACGTTTGAGTTAATAAAAAGAATATTAAAAGGAGTTAATTCTTAGTGTAGAAAAATTACTATTTGAAAAAGCTGCAGGTTATGTATGTTCCAAAGTACAAGCAAAAGCAGGGAAGACTTTTGTGGCGTTTGGGGGCTTCTTTGTATGTGTCACTAATAAGAAAGAGCCATTGTAATTCAGTTTCCTTTTCAGTGCACACAGAAAACTCCAGTTGGATTCACTATACAGGGCAGCTGGGTCCCGAAGGCATCAGATTTGACTTCCTAGACTCCCTGGAACCACAAGTTCACATCCCAGAGGGCTCGGGCTCAACCCTTCCTCTTTCCTAGGCCATAAAAAGCATGGAAACCAGGTTATCTCTGTGGCCAACTTTCAGGAAAGACCTTGAAAACAGAGAAGGGGTGGACCTTTCCAGACCACGTGGTGCTTCCAGAACAGTGGGGGTTTGCTGCAGGGGTGGCTGAAACTTATTGGGGCCAGCCGGCAACTAAACGCCACACTGATCCCTGGAGATACGTCAACTCGGGTTTTCATAGAAGGCCATTTAAAAGCCTGAGATAGACGGCCGAGGGAGGGAGCCGGCTCCACTTACCCCGGTAAAGCCGTTGGTGGCTGCATCAGATTAGGTGCGAGAGGGCTGGGGAATTGGGAATGTTTACTTTCGTGTTCAGTATTCCGCGGCACTTCTATAGTGCCTTCATATCTTAGCGCTTTATATTTTGTATTCCTGATTACTGGGTTGGCTTAAGTACAACATGATTAATGTTTCATTTGGGGTGTTTTTTCTTCCTCCCCGCCCCCTTCTTTTTGGCTCAAAGAGCAAAGGCCCTCGCCTGAGCCTCAATAGTCAATTACTGAAATTCTAGCACATTTGTTTTTTTTAACCATGCTCTGATTTCTTCCACGAAACACTGTTTCCGCCTGCCTCTGCACACACCATTTGTCTAATTTGGACAATACTCCACTAACTATGAAAGATAGGCTCTTCTCGTGAGAAACTAAAAAAGCAACGCAAACCCATCGTGCAGTGCTGGTGAAGACAAGTGAAGGTGTGGGCTACGGTTGGTCCTAGAGGATGGGCTGTCCTCACACCTGAGTAACGACTGAGGGAGAGGCAGGTGGTCACCCTCATCTTTCCTTACATTGGCTCCACATCTTTTATTGTCCTTCTGATGTCTGAGCACCAATCAAACGTGATTATCGGCAGAACAAAAAATACCAGCTTGCAGACTCCGATCAGCCACACTCTGGTTCCCGTTGCATTTCACATAATCAAAAGTAGAACCTTCAGTTGGATTTCAGTGTATAAACTACACCACTTAAGAAATTATGGATGTGTATGAACATAGAGTACTCTAGGCCCAACAGAGGACAGCACCCTCTATTTTTACATAAATGTCCTTTGTAGGAATCTGTCCATACAACTTAGCGACCCCTCCCAGAGACAAGGAGGGTAGCTGTCAGACGTCAACATTGATCAGTTGCTTTGCAAAGAAACTGAGAGAGCTGTTACGGCCTACATACATGTTTTGAATTCAGCCAGGATTCTGCTGCTTTAAATTACTATATCGTCTGTGACTACAAAGTGAAACTCGGGCTAGCTTTGTTTTGGTAGCCTGGTCATTTGAAAATCTCTGGCAGGATTTAGTATTTCTGTCATCTATAAACGGACTCCTTCTGATGTCTCTAATAATTTGGAACAAAGTTTAGTGACAATAATTTATAGAGAAAAACATGAAAGAGTAACTCACCATTCAAGAAGTGGAGAAGACGCTGAGAGGCTTAGACTGGGCTGGCGATGCGTGTGGGGGTAGAGCGCTTGCTCAGGTATGTGAGGGCATAGACTGGGTGCCCAGAACTGGCCAAAAGGGAAGGGGAAAGGAGGGGACTTCCATTCCCCCCTAGATGCTACTACCTCATGTGGAGAGTTCGCATGTCCCTAGGCTCAGTGTGTATATGTGGAGGAGTTATTAATGACTATAATGATATCCTTGAAATTTTTCACCAAAATGTGACTCATATTGTACATAGTGGTGGATTCCTGCATACGCAACCCACATATCTGTAGTCAGGTAGAAATTTTGAACTCTTTCTGTCTGTGTACCTTCTCCCACTTTACTGACAGTAGAGCAATACAAATATCCTCGCGTTACTTGGCACAGCCTCCTGCAATTAAAGGAATGCCGGCAGAGGAGCATTAGTGACACTCTGACCTCCCTGCTCTGCTGCTCTATAGTGCAGGAACATTCCTTTTCTCCTTCTCTTTTGCAAAAGGAAGCCAAGCTGACAGGCCCAGCTCCTCCACCTGCTCTTAGAGCCCTTTTAAAGTTTGTGTTCCCTTCACATTTTTTCTTTTTCTGACTTTCAGTCTATTCACTACATTAATTCAGCCAAATTCACATTTTAACTGTGTTTGGGGTAAGTCGTTGGAGGGGTTTCATTTGGCTTTTTCTCAGTTTTGGAGGTCAGTCTAAGGCCTCCTAGCATTTCTCTTCCACATTTAATTAAGGCGGTAACAGGCTCAGGCATCAGAAGCAGGAAGTATTCCTCTAACAGCTCATGTCTTACACACAGAACATTAGGGCTACAAGTGCATATTGATCCAAATGCAGCAGCAGAGGCTGTTCTGGAGGGTCAGATCATGGAGTAAGGGCATGGTGTTGTGCCCATCTGGTTCCTGTTTCTTTCGCCAGCAACTCTTGGGCATGTGGAAGGTTAGGAGGGTGACAATGACAGCGTGGGATGTGCCAGGACATGCACGTGGATGCTCCAGGCCCATGCACTGTGCAGCACGGCAGCACACTCTCAGCTCCCCGTGGCTACTGACATTTACAGAAGTTAAAATTGATGAATTATAGTTCTTCCTCTAAAATGTAGGAGTCACCTCTCCAGAGCTGACAGTCACACGTAGTACTCTGTCACACAGCGCACAGAAGTTAGATTTCTATCTGTCAGGAAGTTCTGCGAGCCAGCCTGAGCCCCAAGATTGAGTAGATGATTAAAGAACACCAGTAGGTGACATCGAACAGGTTCCTAAAGCTCTAGAGGAGTGGTGTACTTGAAATGAATGTGCCCTGAAGCTGGAAAATAAATAGAAAGCTCAGAGAAATCTCTGGATTTTAGGTGTTAGTTTCTTAGTTTATCTGATATCTCTACTGGAGCCTGAGGCTGACCAAGAATGAAAGTACCCAGTGGGCATAGTGGCCCTGTCTATAATCCAAGCACCTTGGGAGGCTGAGACAGGAGGATAGGGAATTTGAGAGCAGCCGGAGCAATTTACTTAGTGAGATACTGCCCTAAAAATAAATAAAAAATGGGGACGCAGCTCGGTCAAAGACCCTAGGTTCATTTTCAGTACTGGAAGGAAAATAAAATGGAGGTGCAGCCTGGATCTGCAGGATGTGGGGAAGCCCAGTGGAACATTTCCTGTGTGGCTCACTTTTCCACAGGATGCTCTGTGGCTGCCGAGTGTGTCAGTCACCACACCCGTGGCAGATCGAGTGCTCGTGGTTCGGCTGCCAGTCCTGCTAGTGAAAGTGTCTTAGTTAGCTCCCTACCCTGCACACAGATGTCACCATGCAGTTGTGAGCCACACAGATGTGCCACATTTAGCTGGACCAGCCACGAGGAGTAAAAAGTGCATGGGGGAGAAGTCTGGCTCCCCCAGCTTTCTCGATGGCAATCAAATCACTGATAATGAAAACTGCCTATTGAGTGTCGTGGCCAACATTTTATTTTATTTTTTTATTTGTTTATATTTTTGCTGTACTGGGAACTGAACTCAGGACCTTCACACTTGTTACATCTCCAGGCTTTTTAAAATTTTCATTTTGAAGCAAGGTCTTGCTTAAACTGTGAAATTTAAGACTGGGTATTATGATTTGTGTGTAGATGTCCCTCAAAAGCTTCTTGCGGTCAAAGGTGGGGCTTTTTGGAGGTGGCTGCATCTCTTCGGGGTCAAGGATACGATACTAGGATTAAGGGTGTGGGTGCTTCTATCCTAAGGGTGGATGGCCTGGCTAAGATATAAGGGAGAGAGAGTCTTAGCTTGTCTCTTGTTATGCTGCTGCTGCATGTCTGCTGCTGCTTCCTGCCTGCTCTGTGGCACCTTCTGCCATGCCAGCCCGCATGGAGCCAACTGACTATGAACTGAAACCTCTACAGACTGAGACCAACAAAGCTTTTCTCCCGTAACTCAAGGCAATTGGGCATTTTGTCTCTGTAATAACCAAAGTTACTAAGTAACTTGTGATTCCTCAACTCAGCCTTGCAGTGTGCAGGGATTATAGGCTATAACTCATGTCCAACTTTTCAAGCCCAGATTGAACTAACAAGATCATTTTTTGGATGAGCTGCTGAAATTTCAGAGTCAAGATTCATGGAATACCCAGAATTTATAGAAACAATAAAAAAATTATTGAAACAGTAAAATAACACATATTGATGATTATGCAAAAAAAAAAAAAAAAACCAACAACAAAACCAACCAAGTCATAATACCTATCATGTAGTGAGTTTTATCTGTGTTAAGTGCTTTGGATACAATTTCATTTAGTTTTATAATGGTTCAATGCACATGTTCGTATTTTTCTTTTTTTTATAGGAAGGGAAAATCAAGATTTAAAGACATTTAGTGATTTATTTAAATTCATCCAGCAACTGAGTGACAGAGCCAGGATTCAAATCTAAGTTCTGGCTGAAAATCTGCATTCTTGGTTATTACCACCTTGCTAGCTAGGTTCTTTAACACTCAGCCAACACCTGAACACAACCTCAAAGATAGACATGTAAAACTAGACACCAGCAATCCCAGGCGCTCATCAAACCACTGTCTGGGACAGCGGCTTGGGACAAAGCTCAGCAGCACAGAGCTCTGGCCTGCAGGAGAACTGAGTTCCACCCTAGGGCCACAGAAACAAAAACAAACACAAACCCACTGTGTACATCTTAATAGGGCCGTTGATATCACCAGGTCAATTTAGTTTCCAAAAATTAGTAGAAATATGGCAAGCCAAAGTAGTTCTTTCTTTTTCAAGCAACATTTGACTGGCCTGCCTGTGACCCACTAACGGGAAGCCCTTTCTACAGACTGTCAAGTTCCAGTGTTTTCAGGGGCTGGGAATTTAGCTCGGTGGTACTACATCGGCCTCACAAGCACAAGGTGCTGAGTTCGATCCCTAGTACCAGACCAAAAAAAAAAAAGTCAAACGTTTTCATCTGTGTGTTCTCTGCCAGACACAAGACCAAATAAAAGCCTCCTAACAGCAGTTTACAGGCAGGGCCTTTGGTGAATGCAGCCTTTGGGAGACTGCTGAACATTTTAGGAGCTGCCTTCGTGTGGCTGCAGTTGACATCACTATGCCTACAAAATTAAAACATGGATTTGTTTGGGAGCTAAGGTATGAGAATCACAAATTCAAACCCAGCCTGGACAATTTAATGACTCAAAATTTAAGGAAAAGAGAAAAAATCTTGGGATGTAGCTCAGTGTAAAGGCCCGGGGTGCCACCCTTAGTACTGAAAAACAGCAGGGGGTGGGGGCCTCCCTTACACTTTATTTTTTTATTTTTATTTATTTATTTTTTTTTAGGTGTTTTGAGACAGGGTCTTGCTTTATAGTTCAGGCTGGCCCTGAGCTCAGCCTCCGACTCACATCACAGCAATCCTCCTGCCTCTGCCTCCCGAGTGCTGGGATGACAGGCGTGAGCCACCATGCCCGCACTGTGGTATGTAGTACTGGTTGCTGCTGGGGTGAGTTTCCACGCCCAGTATGGTATGTGGTTACCGGGGATCGAAGGAGGGTCTTTGACAATCTCTGGAACCACTGAGCTAAATCCCTGGTGCCGCCCTTACACTTTAAACAAGCAAACAAACCAGCTCCAAGGGGGGTGGTGCTGTTTTCTCATTTTTATTTCCTTGGTGAGAATTTGTCTTATTCTTTAAGTAAAAATTTTCTCCCAAGGCATTTGGCATAACTGCATTTACAAAAATTTAGTTTATGTATCTGAACCAGGAATATATCTATTGCAATAGATTTCCCTAGAGGGGCCTACTTTTCTTTTTTTAATTTATTATAAGATCCAATAATTATTCCTGGGCAGATTATAGTTCATTCATTTATTTTTAGCTTTGTGAGACAGGGTCTTGCTTTGTAGTTTAGATGGCCCTGAACTTATTATGTAGCTCAGGCTAGCCTCGAACTCACAGTAATCCTCCTGCCTCTGCCTCTCAAGTGCTGGGATTACAGGTGTGAATCACCACATCCATCCTGGGTAGGTTATAATTTACAAATCTTGGGCTGGGGATTTAGCTCAGTGGTTCCGGCACCTGCTTTGCAAGCACAAGGTTCCTAGTTCAACCTCTGGTAACCATATACAACAATGCTGGGCCTAGTGAGTCATGCCCACCAGGAATCAGTACTACATTCCACATTGCCAGGCACGAGCGATCCAATGACTATGCCTCAAGAACTAAACCCAACAAAAAGAAAATGGAAAAGCAAACTAGGAAATAACCAATAATCTTTATTTCATACTCTCCCACCCCTCATCCCTCTCCAAAATGCACTAATCGGTATATCTGTGATTGTGAAAATATTGTATAAAGTATTTGAATGATCTCACATTAATAAAATGAAAGCATATCTCAATATACTTTTGTTTTACAGGGACTCTCATCTCCCAAAACAACTGTCCTAAAAGCCCATCACATTTACATCTTATAGAATATATATTTATGTATTTTTTCATGTAAATTCTATTCTCCTAGCCCTAGGATAGTTAATAAATCATTTGTTAAGCTTTTATTTTATTGCAAAATAAGCATTTCCAGGTATAAAGCTATATTAACATTAAAAACCAGTTGCAGTCTAAATTGGACAGAGACAGAAAAGTGGGCAGGCACAGGAGCACATGTTTATACTTGCCAGCATTCTGGGAGGCTGAGGCATGAGGACTGCAAACTCAAACTGGGGAATTCAGCAAGACTCTGTCTCAAAAAAATATTTTAAAAAAATGAGCAAGGGATGTAACTCAGAGCAAACACGCTGAGTTCGACACCATAAAAAAAGGGCAAAAAAATAAGTGAGTATTGGCCTTGTTCAGAACCTAACCCAATCGATCTTGGCACACGGAGTTCTGCAGGGACAACTGCAAAGCTAGGTGTGAGTGGAGAGACCAGAGCGCCTCAGAAACCACTTCTGGGGAAATCGCTTCGGGCGGCATCTCCAAGCACAACCGGGGATGTGGACTTTAGGAATGAAGACACTGAACCATGTTCTGCAAACTAAACGTTTTGTTGTCCAGAATGAAATAGCCACTAGTTGCTGTTTTAATAACTCATGTGTATACAAAATGCTTTATTTGTTTATCAATAATGTTGATACCACGGATGGAACTCAGGACCTCATGCATGCTGAATAAATGCTAAATGGTGGTTCTGCACCCCCAGCCAAAACGTCCCATTGAAATGCAATGAATATAAACTGTCCAACTGCCCATCTAAATATCTCATTTCAGTGTCCTCTACTGGCCTGCACACTGGGCTTAATAGTTACTTTATACTTTCTAGGCTATAACTAAAGCAAGATTCTCAAAAGAAATAGTTTTCTAACAGAAATGACTGATAGCATTGTAGAAAGAGACATTATTCAGGGCATTATCTATTTCATTCTTTAGTCAAGGTAACTCATCTACTTTTTAGACTTCAACTTCTAAAGAAAACTGCTATGATCTGGAGAGATTGGCCATAAAACTATTTGTCTTGAAAACTTAGCCAGCGTGTCTTTAGTGAACTTCATTCATTAGCATTCTCACTGGGAAGGTTCCCCTATCTCCGTGTTCATTTTATACTTTAATTTGGTTAGTAGGTCTTTGTTTAACCGTCCTATTGAGAGGAGAACAAAGGCGGTTTGGGTGACACAGCGGAGTAATGCACTATGTTTTATCTCTGAAAAAGCCCGACGAAGTCAGAATACCCTGATACCCTCTGATTTTCCTCAGGACATTTGGAACCGCAAATCAGCCAGAGGATAAAGGTCCTCACTGTACTTAACAGCCGACATCTTCAGAAGAGAACACCTTGTTGGCCACAGAGATTCTGCTTTGCCAACTGTCCCTGGCCCTGAAGCCTGATGATCGCACCAAAGAGCAGCTCAGATTCCCAAGAGGGTCTATTTCTTAAACACCACCTCCTCGTGTCCTGGCCTGAATGCGTTCTTTTCTGACTTGTCTCTTTCTAAAGCATTGATGCTATTCAAATGATAGTGCCGGTAAGGGAAAACAGGACAGGATTTTACTTACAACTGGGAAACTTCTCTCCGAAGGGAAATACTTTTCATTCCTTGGCATCTCCTCCTGTTATAAAGGTTCCCCGCATTCCTGCTGCTGGTGATTTCTTTCCTTCTCAGAAGTCAAGCCCCACTTTTCCTCACACTGTGGGATCTCTACAGCCCCCTCCTAATACAGGCTTTTGCTTTTCCTGCTTTGCTTGGCTTCAAGGCAAGTAGTTAATCTCCATCTTTGCCACATCCTCGGTACACATCCTTCCTTTACTTCGGCACTACTTTCTGGCGAGAGACTATGACCAACTTTCTAACTTCGATTTGCAACACAGACACTTTATTTTCTAATCCACATTTCTTTTTGTAGTCTCTTGGACTTGTTTGGTTGGTGTCACAGACAGCCATCCAGCAGAGGCAGAGACCACCAGTTCATCTTACACAGGCCACTGAGCAGCCGTGAGATGGTGACAACTGTGGGTCTCTGGTGACCTGGACTGGATTCAACTCACTGACCTAGAGGTGAGGGCTCTGTATTCCATTACTAATCCCTCGAGCCATCCAGCCCCCTGAAAATGATTCTTTGGTTTTATTATTGCAAAGACCATTTATAAAATCATGAACTGGATTTAGGAAAGCAACCATGAAATAGTGAGGGACAACAAACTGATTGAAATTCCTTACATGTAGTATGGGCTGAAGTCTCTCAGTAGGATTGGGAGGAAAGTTATATGGAGACACCTCCGCTCCTATTTCAGGAGCATGCTCTGCTCACTTAAACGTGGCAACTGTAGATCCACTGACCACGCCTCAAGGAACTAAATCCTAAAGAAAGAAAATGGAAAAGCAAACTAGGAAATAGCCAATAATCTTTATTTCATACTCCCCCACCCCTCATCCCTCACCAAAAAGCACTAATGGGTATATCTGTGATTGTGAAAATATTGTATAAAGTATTTGAACGATCTTAAATTAATAAAACGAAAACATATCTCAACATACTTTTTGTTTTTGCAGGGACAGAAAATCCTGGCCTCTGAAACAAGGACGGCAATGATATCCTGCACTTTTTAGAAGGTCTACTCCACTTCCACCCGTCTGCAATTTAACATTCATGGCAGAAAACCACATTTCTGTAACCACATACTCAGTTGTAAAATACGACTGATTCACACACTAATGTCAATTGACTTGGCAATAAAAAAAAATTCACATTTTCTATTAATATATTTGTATTAGATTTGAAGCCCATGTTCTAGCATTCCAGATCTGTGTTACATGGGCTCAAGTTGGGATTATTTCAAAGTCAAGTAAAAGTCTATATTTATTCCCAAGTTGCTAAAACATGCTAATAAAGTTAGATTTGATGTTTTTACATTAAAAATGAAATATCTGGTTTACTTTCAGATACCTATGACATATAATAAATAGTGGGCAGTACAGCAATATAATAAAGTTTTGTGATACCCTGAAACTTGATGTTTTCTTAAGAAAAACCAATATACTTCATTTCAGCCTTAAAGTACAGTATCAATGAACAAGTTTGTAGAAACAGTATAACATAAAATGCTACAGCTATAGTTTTATATTGTTCTTTTTTTCTTTCTTGGAAACTATATGTCCTTTTAATAAAAGTCAAGTAAATTTACAGAAACAAAATAGGTAACAAAGGAAACAATTCCAAATCACAGCTCTCAATTTCCTCCAACCACCAAGGCTCTTCTTCCTGTGAAGTTGGGGCACCGCGCAGGCTCAGTCGCTCAAGGGAAATTCTCTGCACTATGGCTCTTTTTCTCTCTTCTTCTTTGCTTATGTACAGCAGTAATTACAGACATGGCTGAAATCACAGTGGATTTCAGAGAAAGCCAGAATTAAACACGATAAAAATTTTAAAAATAACTACTTCATAAATATTTATTATTTACATTAGGGGAAATTTTTCAGTATGAAGTTTTTATACAAGTTGATGAAATGTACAAGCAGTGAGAAGAGACTCCAGCACTTTAAAGAAGGGCAAAATTAGAAATGCAACAGAGGTATAAAATACATTAGAATAAACAAAAATAATCTGCACAGAAGCAAACAGGACATGATAGAAACCTTTTTCTTAAAAAATATAAGGTATTTCACAAAAGCCTGAACATTTTACATGTTAGTACTAAAAACAGGGCACGGGTGGAGGGGAAGCTTCGTATATTCTCATCACAAAAATATTTACCGATACTCCTCCGACTGGAGTTTTCTGTTATGTTATGATTATCTTACTACAGAGGGAAGGAGCTGAAAACTGTATACAGACTAATGATGTCACCTTAGGTTCCAATTGAGGCAGTTTACATTATCTTCTCATCTAACCCTAACGAAGAGGCCCTGCACTGCATTAGGGAATCGCAGGGAAGATGCGCAGTCTCTGTTACTAACACTCGTCACTGGTGATAGGAAAACGGAGGTAAGCAGCCCTGGGCTGCCTCTGCCGGAGTTCTCCACGCATGCACACACGCACGCACGCACGCACGCACGCGGCCTGGACACCACGGGCCGGTGTGTCCCCCTCCCCGGGGACGACCCAGAGTCCAGACTGGTGTTGCGTCGCCCTCCCTCTTCCAGCTCCTCGCTCACGGGCTGGGGAGGCGGAGCTCACAGACACCCGCCAAGGGAGGCAGGCTCAGAGGGCCTGCGCTGACCGCCCACCCTCGGGAGACGTCAGTGCGCTCGGTGCTTCCTCTTCTTGTGCTTTTTATCCTTCTTCTTGTTGGCGCACTTCGGGCAGAACCACTGCATCTCTTCCGGCGGTGCGGCCATTATCCCCACGCAGGGCCTGCGTGTCAAAGACAGATATGTCTTCTCTAGGCTTCTTCCCCATACCCGTTCCATGCTGGGGCTTGAACCCAGGGGCCTTTCCACTCGGTTATATCCCCACCCCTTTTTATTTCATTTTTTTTAGGTTTTTTTTGAGACAGGGTCTCACTTTGTGATTCAGGCTGGCCCTGAGCTCAGCCTCAAACTCACATCACAGCAATCCTCCTGCCTCTGCCTCCCGAGTGCTGGGATTACAGGAGTGAGCCACCACACCTGGCACTGTGGTATGTGGGTACTGGTTGTGTTGGGCGTCTCCACGCCCAGTATGGTATGTGGTTACCGGGCATCGAACCAGTATCCTTGCGCTTGCAAGACAGGCGCCGGAACCACTGAGCTAACCCTCCTTTTTATTTCTTAATATCAGGCCAGGGCTTTGCTAAATTGCTTGGGCTGAGTTTTAACCTGAAATCCTTCTGACTCAGCCTCCTGGAGTCTTGGGATTACAGGCGTGAGCCACCATGCTTGGACTATTTTTTTCCATCCTATTTTTTCAAGACATTCTTAAAGTCACAGTATATTTATGACTATTCTTTTCCATTTTATGTTTTCAAATCATTTTAAAAGTCTATGATCTATTTACCATAAGTCAAAGTAAAATGACTCTAATTTGTGTCACTGTTTTTGTTGGCTACATGGATTATTAGAAAGATTAATTTCTCCTTCCTATTTACTAGAAAATACTGTAATTCTAAGCAATGACTTTTTCTCCTGTAGATATCATATACCGTAAGTGAAGAGATATCTTTTTACAACTGATATTTTAAAAACAAAATAAGAGGGTTGCATATATTTTGGTTGAGTATTTTTTGGTTCTGAGGAACTGATAAATTTAAAGCCAACAGATGAAGCTGGCATGGTGGTGCATACATGTAATCAGGCAGCAGGGGGCCTGAAGCAGAAGGACCTTGAGTTCTAGGCCAGCTTAGAATACAGGGCAAGACTCTGTCTCAAAAACAAAAAATGAAACCAACCAACAAACCCCAAACCCCTCACAGACAATCCGTCTTCAGCAGTCGGTGCAGACCCCAGGAGGCCGCCTCCTCATGACATGGCCAAGCACCGCAGCTCTTCCCGAGCACCAGTGGAGAGGACACAAAGGCAATGCCTGTGGCTCCTCTTATTACTTTACGGGGAGGAGATAATAAGTCTTCACTTTAGCTGGATAACAGCACACAGACTTGGTTTTCGCCACTGATCTCAATTTACAGGCCCATGTTCTCAGGAGCAGCTGTACCTGTTGGGAATCTGGGCACTAACCTGCCCAACACCCTACCCCAGGGCTGCTGTGCTGTGGGTAGGCAGCCACCGCCCTGTGGCTGGCGGTGCCCTCAGACACTCACCAGTGATACCAGTCGTCACAGTCGTCGCAGCCGATCATCGGACTTCCGTCGTCAGGTTTGTTACACCCAGGACAGATCCAGATCTGATTGCCCCACTCATCTCGGATCTGACGTTTCCACAGGGGGCGGGGCAAAACCAGAGATGGAATGGGGGAAAAGAGGCAAGAAGCAGCCAGGTCAGAATCACTGCTGCAGACTGTGAGCCTAACTAACAAACTGAGCTTACAGAAATCGGACAGCAACACCTCAGTGCTATGATCACGGTCCTCACTGTGTTTGACTTATGCAAAAAACAGCTTCTAAGGAAATAGCTACCAGGTACCCTGCGATAAGACATTTCTAGTAAATATCCTAAACTATCATTGGTAAGTCATAAAAAAAAAATCCTTCAGTAATCCCCTCTCAACAAAATGATCTGCAAATTCTTAATGACCAGGGTCTCTATGGCAGCCATAATTGAGATTTTTGAAAGCATCAGAGCTCACTGAACTATGGTTCCCGCAACCACAGTCACAGGCCAGGATTAATATACGCGGCTGAGTGTGCATGTGTCCCCGTATTACTCATTAGCCAAGCCCTTCTCTTGAACCAGCTGATAAGATCAAGGATATAAAAGAGTTGTTACTAAGTAACTTTCCATTCCCTTTATGACATTTTTAGAAAACTACAATCCACTACAGGGCAAATGAAATAAGGGCTCAGGAGACCAGAGAGCTACATTAATAAACATTTTGCTACAAGTAGTGTATGTTCCAAGTTTATGCTCTTAATTTAGCAGCTCCAAATAGGAAGCATCCATCATTCATTATTTCTTCAAATTTTATATTATCAAAAACTAAGGCAGAAGAAACCATTCAATGTCATGAGTACTAAGTAAAAACTACATTTTAGTTATGACAGTAAGACAGTACATAATTCCATTTTACTTTTTCTGCAAGGTACGGATTCTTCTTATACACTTTTGAATATGACATTGACTACATATGCCGAAAAGAAATGGGTGTCGGTGTCAGGGAGGGTACAGAGGCACCGACAGGATTGCTGGTTTTGGAAACCCTGCAGTGGCCAACTGCACTGAAGCAAAGATTTCCTAGAGGAATCTGGAGCAGAAGCAACTCTGCCCTAGGGTTTTGGCGCAGGTGTGCCAAGAGAGCATGCACCCTCAGGAGCCTGCTGCCCAGCTGCATGGTGAGCCCAGCACCTGGAGCTGAGGGCTCCCATCCTGCCAGGTTGCCGCTAGCTGGCCTTTCCAGAAGTCGGCGGGGTGCAACTCTGCACAAGGTGGGAAGATGCACCAAGTGCCTTCATGACACTGAGCACAGCACTTTGCCAAGTTCTTTCAAACATACTCCGTCTCTTCGGCATCACAAAACAAGCTCTGGAGAGGTTAAGAACGTGGAGTCTGGAGCTCCAATGTCACCGAGCAGGCAGTGACAACACCAGCCTTCCCGGCCTAATCAGACTCTGCATCTCTCTAGGAAGTAGAAGGTTTTCAACTTCCCTGTCAGCCCGAGGTGGGCCCGTCTCCACGTGGATAGCACAAACATCCACTGGAGAGCTAGATGATAGCACATAATGGAGCGTCTACCACTGATCCCTTCTTTTCTTTTTTTTTTTATTTTTTAAGGTTTTTTTTTTTTTTTTTTGAGACAGGGTCTCGCCTTGTGGTTCAGGCTGGCCCTCAGCTCAGCCTCAAACTCACATCATAGCAATCCTCCTGCCTCTGCCTCCCGAGTGCTGGGATTACAGGCGTGAGCCACCACACCCGGCACTGTGGTATGTGGTACTGGTTGCTGCTGGGAGTGAGTCTCCACACCCAGTATTATTATGTGGTTACCAGGGATCAAACCTGGGCCCTTGCGTTTGCAAGACAGGCGCCGGAACCACTGAGCTAAATCCCGGTCCCACTGATCCCTTCTGCAGAGGGACAGAGGGCAGCTGCTGAATCAAGCAGAAAGGCTTTCCAGATGGCGGACCTCAGTGAGTGTGCTGCTGTCACAACTCAGCACACATAGCAACTGCCCCTGACTGGCCAATCTGATGATCACAACTTTCATAAATCACATCTTTCATTTTTGTCTTTGTCAATTTAATATTTTTCTTTTAATTTTCGTGTCTATGTCCCAATTTTTTATACTTGCAGTCTCACAGTATTTAATGATTTACTTACATTTGCTTCTAGCATATTCCTTTAAGGAATATGACATGCAGTTTAGTTCACAAACACTGAGTCCCAGGCTGCCACGTTCCTGTCACTGTCTGCCACCCTGGCCAACTTTCTCACCAGCCTAGGGCATCACTGCAGGCAGAGCCCGGAGTCACAGTGATGTCGATGCCTCCATGCACCCCAAAATACTGGTTGGGGGTGTGGCACACCCCTTTAATTCCAGTCCCTAGAGGCTGAGGTAGGAGAATGGCCATGAGTTTGAGGTCAGCTTGGAATACACAGCCAGACCATGTCTCAAGAAAACAAACCAAAACATTCGTTGTCTGCTCCTGTGTTGCTCTGTAGTGCCTGCAGAACACAGTAGAAGCACTTCACGACTATACTGAATTCAGGATTTGAACAAATCCGGTATTATTAAGGAGCGGGGAAACACCTAAAAACAGTCCTTGGATATTGTGGACTCATTTAGCAAGGTGGGCTATAATCTAAAGTCATGCTTGGATACTCCAAGAACCCTGTGTCCTAAAGTTCATTTCTATTTAATCTACAAGTCCTGGTATAGTCTGAATCTTACCCAGTAAAATATAAATTGTGCTACAGTTCAGTGACACCAGTGGACTCATAAAATCTGTGTATTTTATGTAAATTACATTTTTAAGGGAATAATCACATGACTAAAAAATTCAGTCTAGGATTATTTATTTATTTAGGCCCTGATATTGCTGCACATAGGTACAGAGTCATATTCCAAAGCATTGTAAAGGAATGAGAAACTGTGCTCTGATGTTGGTAGAAAATGAATATGTGAACACTACAATACAGGATTTTTAAGCTAAAAGTCTCCAAATGCAATGGAAAAATATTTTCATTTCTTTTTTTTTTTTTGAGACAGGGTCTTGCTTTGTAGTTCAGGCTGGCCCTCAGCTCAGCCTGGATTTCACAGCAATCCTCCTGCCTCTGCCTCCTGAGTGCTGGGATTACAGATGCCCGGCACTGTGGTATGTGGTTCTGTATACTGGTAGGCTTGAGTCTCCATACCCGGCATTATTGTATGAGGTAACCAGGGATGGAACCCAGGCCATTGCACTTGCAAGGCAGGTGCTGGGACTACTAACCTAAATCCCCGGCCTAGTATTTTCATTTCTTGCACCTGAGTTTCAATAAGGACACACAGGAGCATCTTTGTAGCTGACGGCTGGACTGTGCGAAGCCCCACCCATCCTTCCCATAGAGACAGTGCAAAGGGCAGAGCACGTACCACGTAAGTGCTGACGGTCTCGGTCACCACGCTCCGCACAGGTGCCTTGGAGCTTCCTGCAGCAGCCAGGGCAGGGGCCAGAGATGGCAGCAGAGCCGGGCATGCTGCTGCAGCCTGGGGCAGGAGCGGCAGCGGCAGCGAGGTGGGGTTCATGTGCACAGAGACTGAGGCTGGGGTGGGAGGTGGCGTCTTGGGTCTGTTCAGAGAAGGCGCTGGCTTAGCCTCGGGGGCTGACACCACTTTGCTGATGACTCTATCAAGAGGAGAGAGAAAAAGGAAAGTCAAAATAGGATACTTGAGGCAAACCACATGTTTTAAAACGTTATCACAAAAAGATCTTCTTCCAGCAGCAAAATGTTTTTGTTTTCCCGTACTCTGGGAGGCTGAGGCAGGAAGATTGCATGTTTAAGCCTAGACTGGGCAACTTAATGAGGTCTTGTCTCAAAATAAAAAATGAGAATATAACGGGAAAAGAAAGCCTAGGACTCAAATCCCTATACAATGAAAAATCAAATAACCAATCAAACTAGCAAAAGTCTGTAGCAGGTCTGGACATGGAGTTCACTGGCACAGCGTTTGCCTAGCTAGTGTGTGCCAGGGCCTGAGTTTCATACCTGGTATCGAAAGGGAGAGAGACGAGATGGAGACAGAGACAGTACTTCACAACAGTCTACTATTCCACAATTTTTAAGTTTTCCTTTTTTGAAAAAGTGAAAATAAAAATAACTATATCAGAGGATTAAAATGAGAACCTCAGGGGCTGGGGATATAGCTCAGTGGTTCTGGCGCCTGTCTTGCAAGCGCAAGGACCCAGGTTCAATCCCCGGTAACCACATAACAATACTGGGTGTGGAAACTCACCCCAGCGGCAACCAATACCACATACCAGTGCTGGGCGTGGTGGCTCACGCCTGTAATCCCAGCACTCAGGAGGCAGAGGCAGGAGGATTGCTGTGATGTGAGTTTGAGGCTGAGCTGAGGGCCAGCCTGAACCACAAAGCGAGACCCTGTCTCAAAAAACCTTAAAAAAAAAAAAATGAGAACCTTAGAACAAACACTTTGAAATAGTATATATACCCACACCTGCCTGGCAAGCACATGGTCCTGAGGCCAAACTCTGTTATTGGGCGGGGGGGGGGGGAGAGAAAGTATATACGAATGTAAAATGTTAGGGCTAGCATTATATCCATGGTGGATGGTGGTTGTTTGTGACAAAACCTGGTGCCATTGTTGCCAACCTGAATGGCACCATGTCTTCTATGTCCTCGTTTGGAAACAACCTTCACCAGAAAGTAGTGACTTGGCATAGATCTATAACCTGCGCACTCAGCAGAGTGAGTCACCAGGATCAAGCAGCATCCAAGGCCAGGCCTGGCTACAGTGAGACGTTGGCTAAAAAATAAAAAAACAACAAAAAAGTACCGATTTTGAATTCTCAATGACATTTGTAAAACATTAAATTATTTCAAGAGTCCAACACTGTACTTCCAGGAAAATGGCAGAATGGTGAGCAGCAGAGAAAGAACCCCTGAAATTTGGTGTCCTCACACTGGAAGATAGCAGCCTGAGGAGGAAAAGAAAGAGGGAATTATGTCCACAGGACCCAGGAAGGATGAGTTAAGAATGGAAGTCTACAGGGAGAGTGAGGAGAGCGAGTCTAAGAAAGAGAAGCAAGGCCCCAGGAGCGCTTCCCCTCTTCCCCGAGCCTGGCGCTCAGTGAGGGTCTTCTCGCCAGCTGCTGGGGCTGCAATGAAAAGGGATTAAGATCTTTGTGGAAAAGGCACTGGGGGACATAAAAACCACCGTAAAGAGATGGAACCGGCTGTCCTGACCAAAGCGTCACCCGCTGAGCCACTGTACCCTGGCTGCCCTGCCATGTTTCCTGCTCCTCACTTCCGTCTGCCATATTGAAAAGGCACCCCCTGGGAGAGTGAAGAAAACCTGTGGACCACAGCCACAGGTGAATTTGTGGGGCCAACACCCGTGGAGATCCCCGGACTCATTTGTGGGGAAGGGTGGCTCCAGCAGGCTCTTGTAGAGTCCAAAACCGCAAGAGTTTAGAGGCCTCAACTGTAGTGAGAACCCACACTGAAGTCCAGTGAACTGTGGCTGTCTCCCTGTGGCGAGTCAGCTCTGATCTGTGTGCTGCTGCCAATGCTGTCTAAAGGGGACAACAGGTCCATACCTTGAAGGGCCCTTCTGATACTGTTTTTTCCCCATTTTTTATTTTGTGCCTTTTCTTTTATTCTTCATTTCTCTACTTTCTTCTTCCTGAGTCTGTCCAATTTCATGTTTTTTCTTCTCTCAAGTGCGCTTATTTTTTATAGGAGTGTAATCACAGTCTCCTGTTAGCCTGTTGCTGCTGCGCCCTTATTCTTTTGTTCCATCATCCTTTGTTCTCCTGCCAGTACATGTTCCCTGAAGTTAGTGTATCTCAGTCACTGGTTCTCTCTCTTCCTTCTGTACTATTTTAACAGGTGAATACAGTTTCCAGTTGTCCTGCTGCTATTTTGTCTTGTACTTGTCCTTTCTGTCTCGTTTGTTCTCTAGCCTCTATCAGTGTCCCAGGATGTATGTGATCTTTACATGTTCTCTAACCTTACTTCTAATCTCTTCCTTTCCTTCTCTCTACCCACCCCAACGTCTTCAAACCTTTATTCCCAAAGGGTGATACCAGTATCCTGAAGGGCTTGTATACTGTAAACATATTTCTGGTTAGTTCTAACTTTCAGCATGTGGTCACAGATTGTGCTCAGGAGGTTAAAATAATCGGAATAGTGACTGTCACAGTTGGTCATTTCCTGGGCTTTGTTTGAAACTGTTAATGATACACATCCAAGGAGGACAACCCAGGAGGTAGCCATCCCCTAAGAGTTCTAAATATTAGGAAGAAAAATACTTGCAGTAACCAATGTCCAGACAGTAACCCAGAAATTAAATAAAAAATATCAGCAGTGACAACAAAAAGAAATGAGAAAACATTAAAAAATCCAGATCATCACCAAAGGGGAACCTAGTGGACAAGGAGCAGGAACAACCCGGCACTCAACCACCACGACTGTCTGAGCTGGTAACAAAAGAGGATCCAGTAAAACTGAAATCAGAAATAACTTCTCAGATAACAACAGAGATAGTGTCTATAGGGAAAGACATGACTAATAAAACTAAAGAAGAGATCAGGAACATGATGGAATCTCAGTTTATGAAAGTAATGGAATCTGTTAAACTGCTTCAAACAGATTTCCAGATTAGAAACTCCAGTGAAGGTTTGTAGAACAGGATGAAGGAATGTGAAGGCAGAATATCAGACATAGAAGATAGGATTGTAGTCAGTGTCAGCACAGGAATAACTTCTTGAAAATAGGAAGGAACCGGGCCGGGGAGTTAGCTCAGTGGTTCCGGCGCCTGTCTTGCAAGCGCAAGGACTCAGGTTCGATCCCTGGTAACCACATAACAATACTGGGTGTGGAGACTCACGCCCAGCAGCAACCAGTACCACATCCCACAGTGCCGGGCGTGGTGGCTCACGCCTGTAATCCCAGCACTCGGGAGGCAGAGGCAGGAGGATTGCTATGATGTGAGTTGGAGGCTGAGCTCAGGGCTAGCCTGAACCACAAAGCAAGACTCTGTCTCAAAAAACCTAAAAAAAGAAAATGGAAGGAACCATGAGAAACCAATCCAGCTGCTGCCAGGTGATGTAAAGAACAACATAATACTGACTGGAGTCAGAAAACAAACAAAAAAACCCCACCCAAAACAGGATAATGCAAAAACATGAAAACAAAACAAAACAAAAAAACCCCCCAAAAACAAAAACCAACTGTTCACAGAAGTAATGGCAGGAAAAGGAAAACAGTCTGCCATATATATAAGTGAGGCATACAGGACTCTAGCCAAGATTTTTTTAAAAAATCTACTTTTAGGAATATAATGATCAAGACTTTAGAACATAGAAGAACAAAATATTGAAAGTAGTTAGAGAAAACAAACAAATCACATATAAAGGAAAGGTCAGCAGAATCACAGCAGACTTTTCAACACAAACGTTCAAGTCAAGGAGAGCCTGGAGTGAAGTATTTCAAATCCAAACAGAAAACAACCTCCAGCCTAGACTAATGTATCCTGTAAAACTATCCTTCAAGCCTGACAGGGAAATAAAATACTTCCATGACAAAGAACACCACAGAAACCTCATGAATACCAAATCTGCACTCCAAAATATTTTAAATAGTATTCTAGAAAAAGACAATGAGTATCGCAATTTCATGAGACCTAGCAGAGTGATCTCATTGGGCAAGACAAGAAACTGAATGGAAAGGGGAGAAAAGCAAAGGATAAAAGAGCCAACAACAGGAAAATATCATGACAGGGATAAATCAGTACACAGAGTTATAATCATTAATGCCTCAATGAGCCAATTATAAGAAACAGACTGGCACAATGGATTAAGAAGCAAGATTCAACAATACGCTGTATATAAGAAACACACCTAAATCAGAAAGAAATCCATAGACTGAAAACAATTCTCCATGTGACAGGAAACCTGGAACCTTTCACACTAAAATCAGGAACAAGACAAGGATGCCCCCTGTCACCACTCCTATTATTAGAGTTCTGGAAACATTAGCCACAGCAATCAGACAGGAGAAAGAAATGAAAAGAATAAAGATTGGAAAGGAAGAAGTTAAAATGTCATTATTTGTGTATTCCACGATACTCTATATAGAAAATTCCAAAAACTCAGCCAAAAGAGTGCTAGACTTAATTGCCAGATTCAGTAGCATTGCTGGATGTAATTTCAACAATAAAAAGTCAATAGCCTTTGTATGCATGAACAACAGACTCACTGAGAGAGAAAGTAGGGAATCAACTCCTTGCACAATAATATCCAAAAACTAAAATACCTAGGAATTAATCTAACAAAGGAGATGAAAGACCCCTATTCTGAAAACTACAGCATTGTGAAAAAGGAAATCAAAGAGGATATCAGAAAGTGGGAAAGACATCCCTTGTTCCTGGGTAGGAAGAATTAATATCGTCAAAATGGCTATACTCCCAAAACTACTATACAGATTCAATGCAATCCTGACTGAAATTCCAGGAACATTTTTCACACAACTAGAGAAAATAATTTAAAATTTTATCTGGAACCAGAAGAGACCTAGAATAGCAAAGGCAACTCTAAGCAATAAACACATGCAGGGGTATCAGAATCCCCAACATGAAACTATACTACAAAACCACTGTGATACAAACAGCATGGAACTAGCAAAAAGACAAGACTCAAGGATCAATAGAATAGACTAGAAGATGCAGAAACAATTCCACATATACTAAGACACCTCATCTTTGACAAAGGGGCCAAACACTCTCAAAGGGGGACAGATAGCCTCTTTAATAAAAGGTGCTGGCAAAAGTGGGTTTCAACCTACTAAAGCTAGATCTATGTCTTTCACCATGCATTGAACTAAAATCAAAGTAGACAAGAGACCTAAATATTAATACAGAAACACTAAATTTTATGAAAGATAAGTTAGGTAGAACTCTTGGAGACATTGCATAGGTAAAGACTTTATGAACAAACCTCAACAGCCTGGAAACTAACAGAAAGAATCAACAACTGGGATCTCATCTTATTAAAACAACTTTTGCACAGCAAGAGAAACCACCAACAATGTGAAAAGATAATCTGCAATTTAGGGAAAAATATTTTACCAACTGCTCTTTAGACAAAGGAGTACTATCTAGAATATATAAATATCTTTTTAAAAATTAGACCCCATTTTTCAGATGAAGTAAATGCAGCAAAAAAATATATGAAAAAATGTTCAACATCACTGGTCATTCGAGAGATGAAGATGAAAACAACACTGAGATTTTCTCTCACTCCAGAAAGAATGGTTATTATCATGAAATTAACCAACAATACTTGTTGGTGGGGCTGTGGGGTGAAAGGAACCCTTCTTTAATGCTGGTGGGAAAGAATACTGGTGCAACCACTATGAAAATCAGTGTGGAGGGCTGGGGAGTTAGCTCAGTGGTTCCAGCGCCTGTCTTGCAAGTGCAAGGACTCGGGTTCGGTCCCCGGTAACCACATACAATACTGGGTGTGGAGGCTCACGCCCAGCAGCAACCAGTACCACATCCCACAGTGCCGGGTGTGGTGGCTCACGCCTGTCATCCCAGCACTCGGGAGGCAGAGGCAGGAGGATTGCTGTGATGTGAGTTGGAGGCTGAGCTCAGGGCCAGCCTGAACTACAAAGCGAGACCCTATCTCAAAAAATCCTAAAACAAAAACAAAAAAAAAAAGAAAAGAAAAGAAAATCAGTGTGGAGATTCCTCAAAAAATCAGAATTAGAGATCTTATTTGACCCTGCTATTTCCCTACTAGATATATACATGAAAGAATTAAAAGCATCATATCACAGCAACACATGTGCATCCATGTTTCATAGCAGCTTTGTTTGTAATAGCTAATCTTAGAAACAGCCCAAGTACCCATCAAATGGAGACTGGATAAAGAATTAAAAAAAAAAATAAAATAGAGTATTACTTAGTCATAAAGAATCACAATAAGTTAGAGACATTCATACGTAAATAGATGCACCCTGAGGCCTTACTCATAAGTGAAATAAATAGGATACAGATGTGTAAATGAAGTACAGAATGTATGATAGGTACTGTGAAATAAAAGAAATGTTGAAAGGGAAAAAGGAAAGGAGGGTGGGGGAAAACAAAGAAGGGAAAGAAAAAATCTGATGGTAAAAACAAAAAATGGAAACAAAGCTTATGTATATTGGGAGTAAGGTTGTGGAGAGGGCAGGAGAATAGGAAAAAATGAGAATCATGAGAATTAAGATATATCATGTACAGATATAAATTCTCAATGTTGAATGCGATCATAATGTATACCTAAAATGTGCCAATAAACTCAATAAAGGAAAAACAGAGTGCATCATTAAATAAAATAACTAAATTATGAGGGCTGTGGATGGAGCTTGGGGTAAAGGGCACACTGAGCACTCATAATGCCTTGATGTTTGATTTACTTGCTGTCTGCTTGCTTTCTGCAAGTGTGATTACTTCTGAGCTACAACCAAAAGACGAAGAGAACTTAAAGAGGTCTGTAGGAAACAGTTGGTAAATACTTAACACCATTAGTGGTGAATGTTTCTTGAGCATCTACGATGTGCACTGTAAACACTTGAAAGTAAACTGTGGATCAAACACTGCATTAAGTGCTTACTTGCCGTATCTCATTTGCTCTTCATAACAACTAAATGAGATATGCAGTTATTTTATTTATTTTAAAATTTTATTTTATCTGAAATAAGGTCTTGGTAAGTTGTCCAAACTAGCATTGAATTTGTAATCTTCCTGCCTCAGCCTCCTAAGTAGTTAGGATTATAGGTACAACTAGTGGAAATTAGATGTTACTATTTTCTGTTTGCAGCTTAGAAATCAAGGCAGAGAGAACCCTGCATAAATTCATAAAAGTGACTATGTAACACATCCAGGACTTAAAGTGCAATCTGATTTTAGAAGCTACATCACTCTGTCTCTCAAAGCCTATGTGCAAGATGTGCAAGCTTATGTACCTGATATGCAAGGTGGGAGCTCAGTCTGTCCAATGGTTCCAGAGAGTAAGAATGTTCTATTTCTATTTAAGACTAACCTCTTAAAACATACTATTTCTGGGCCGGGTAGTTAGCTCAGTGGTTTCGGCGCCTGTCTTGCAAGCGCAAGGACCCGGGTTCAATTCCCCGGTAACCACATAACAATACTGGGTGTGGAGACCCGCGCCCAGCAGCAACCAGTACCACATACCACAGTGCTGGGCGTGGTGGCTCACGCCTGTAATCCCAGCACTCAGGAGGCAGAGGCAGGAGGATTGTGATGTGAGTTGGAGGCTGAGCTGAGGGCCAGCCTGAACCACAAAGCGAGACCCTGTCTCAAAAAACCTAAAAAAAAAAAAAAAATGAAGAAGAAAGGAGGAACCCAGGCTATAAGAATGGATGATTTTACCTGAGAGCATTTACATATCAGAGAAATCTGATCTGTGGTTTTAATGAAGACAGATGTCAACTCCAGGGCCCATCCTAAGCACAGAGGCCAGCAGAACTTATTCTCTATGTTCGGGGTTTACAAAGGGGAAAAACCTGAACAACAGCCTGAGAAAAAAGGAGCAGTTACTTTCAAGGAAACACACCCTAGCTAACTTCTTAACTAGCTTTGATGAAATCTAGAAGACAGTGGGACAGCATCTTCATGTCTTGAAGAATAATAAACTTTGTCTCACTTTTCCTGTAGCTGAGACAGAACATCCAACATCCCAAGTTAAAGGAGGAAAGCTTTATTTTGCCCACCGCTGGTAGAAGTTTCTGTTCATAGTTGGATGGTTCCAAAGCAGGGTGACAGGACAGAAGGGCATCAGAGAGGAGAAAATGTTCATGGTGGGCAGAAGACAAAGGCAGAAGCAACAAACCATGACCACAGCTCTTTCTATCCCCTATATTTTACCCAGTCTATAGGCAGGAAGCATGTGCACCTTTAATCCTCACATCCCACTGTACTCAATCCCAGGACCACATCCTTGATCCCAGCAGCACAAATCCTAGACTCAGCCACCTCCGAAAAGCCCCACCTGTGACTGAAAGAAGCTTTGGGGTGGCGGGGACAACATCTAAATACAAGTCTCTAAAATAGCTTTCAAGAACACAGGCGAAAGTGACCTTTTCAGTGAAACAAACGATAAGAGTAGGCCCTTAGGGAAAGAAAGGAAAAGAAACAATCCTCAAATGTTTAGTCTTAGTTCCTCTTTACACACTTAAAAATTATTATGAACCTTTTAAAACATGTGTTGCATTTAACCATATTAAACATTAATTATGTTAAAAATCACAAGTGGTACAGAAGAACAAAATGACCAGCAGTACAGTTCTCCTTGCCTCATTAGCACAAATATGAATACAATGAAAAGGCAAATTATTATTATTCAGAATTATCATGTAAATTAACTGCCTAGAGAATTTGGTAGACCAAAGGGTCCAGCAGCCACACTTTGGGCAACTACCATCTGAAGAAAGTACCTGTGGCAGAAAGAAAGACATTTCATTAGAAGGTCTGACATTCAAGAAAGAATGAAAACCATGTTTCTACATTTTAACAGATATCACCACATAGAAAAGATACATACACTAACAACATATAAGGGAGTAGCAGGGAGACAGCTAAATATCTTTCTATAGCTGTAAGAAAATCTAAAGTTGTTAACTTTAAAATGTGGCCAGCTGTGGTAGCTCATGCCCCAAATCCCAGCACTCGGGTGGCAGAGGCAGGAAGACTGCTGTGAGTTCAAGGCTCACCTAGAATACATAGTGAGCTCAGGGCCAGCCTGAACTACAAAGTGAAATCCTGTCTCAAAAATTAAAACAAATAAACAAAATGTGATGACTTTTATGGCAAGATTAGATATGAAGTATACACATAACTTCCATATTAGTATGGACAAAAGGAATGATTAAGAAAAATAACCAATCTGATAAGCAGGAAAGAGAGAAAATAAAACACAAAACAGCAAGACAGATGGCACAAAACAATATGCTGGATTTTTATTTTTTTGAGACAAGATCTCACTTTTGTAGTTCAGGCTGGTCCTGAGCTCACTATGTAGCCCAGGCAAGTGTCAAACTCACAGCAATCCTGCTGTCTCTGCCTCCAGAGTGTTGGGATTATAAGTGTGAGCCACCATGCCCAGCATTGTGGTGTGTGGTACTGATTGCTGATAGGCTAGGCAGTGAGTCACTACATCCAGAGGATTGAACTTGGGACCTTGTGCTTGCAACGCAAACACTGGAATCACTGACCTAAATCCCTAGCCCAATATGGTGGATTTTAACTCTAAGTAATATCAATTATATCACCTAAATGATCTAAATGATCCAGTTATCAGACTGGGTAAAACACTGAAACCCAAATGTAATCTATTTATGAGACATGTCTAACAACAGAAAGGCCAAAAGAGGCTACTAAATGGTGCACACAAATATAAAGTACTACACAAAACCAACTTTTAAAGCAAGAACTACCAGTGATAATGAAGCTTGCACCATCATGACAGAAGGTTCCAGTGTAAAATCAGCACACACAGGTTTAAGGGCCCAATGGTATGGACATTTTAACTTGGGGGGGCAGGATTAGGGCTGGTGATTGAACCTAGAACCTTACCCACGCCAGGCCCAAATTCTGCCACTGGGCAATAATACCTCAAGGCTTTCAGTGGTCATTTAAAAAACTATATTCAATTCATGCAAAATACTGTTTTCCAGAATACATGGCATAGTGGAAACCTAGCAAACTTCAAGGCTGAAAAGTGATATGAATAATTTGTGTACATATTTGTTAATCCTGCTGTGTGGGTAATTTTGTGAAGAAGTGGAAATCTCTTTTTAATTATTATATCCTCATCATTTAAAATGGTAACTATTTAGTAGGCACCTGATAAATCTGAACTTATTAACTAAACAGAAACAAAATCTAGTACTGAAAGTAGTGACAACCTAGACAAAATGACACATTTACTTATTTTTCTAGCCAATCAAAACCACAGCAAAAAACAGATAAATAAAACTAAGCTCTGTGGTGTGAGATGGGGAAAATGTAGGATATAAATAACGCAAAGTGAAGGAATTAAACATTTACTATAGGCTAGGAAGCCAGGAGACAACCTAGACATTTTCAGTTGTGCCTTGATAGAATTAATTTGGGGAGAGGGAGAGAAAGAGGAATAAAAAGAGGTTAAAAAAAAGGAAACAGCATTATGACCTATATGAATAGAGTTAGAAATAAGCCTGAAAATCTCCATTAAGATGCTCTTAAAGGAAAACAACAGGACTGATGGATGAGGGACTCAAAAAACTATTTACAAATTATTGGCCCCAATAATTTGTTTATCATTTTGGATTTTACTCATTGTTAGCTAACTTAGTGGAAAGCGTATTTTGGGGGGGGGGGGGAGACTGAACCTACTGTCCAAAATAATAGAAATTCATGAGCTCTAATACACAATGATCACCTAAAATTGAAAATTAGTTCAAATGTGAGTCATAAAATGATATAATTGGTTCTGTCTTTTTTTTTGAAGACAGGGTCTCACTTTTGTAGTTCAGGCTGGCCCTGAGCTCACTACGTAACCCAGGCAAGCCTCAAACTCATAGCAATCCTTCTGCCTCTGCCTCCTGAGCGCTGGGATTACAGGTGTGAACTACCACACCAGGCACTATGGTATATGATACTGATGGCTGGCGAGTATGACTCACCACACCCAGCACTGTTGTATGTGGTTATCGGGGATTGAACTCGGGAACTTGGCTGGCAAGGCAGGCACTGGAACCAATGAGCTAAATCCTCAGTCTTGGTTTTGTCTCTTTTTGAGACAAGGTCTGAATGTTTCAAGCTGGCTTCAAACTTGCTGCATAGTACAGTGGTCCTTGAACTTTCAATCACTCTGCCTTAGATTCCCCAGTGCTGACATTGTAGGTGTGCATCACCACACCAGGTAAGATGGTATAATTTGGGGTATATCAAGAACCATAAATCCTACGCTGCTTTAAGACTGGTAAACAAGACAAAATAATGCACCCCAGATTTTCTGAGCCTCTCCCTAAAGCAAAACTACAAAGGGAAAAAATGACCTTACTGCACAACAATCTTTTTTTTTTTTTTTTTTTTGAGACAGGGTCTCACTTTGTAGCTCAGGCTAGCTCTGATTTCACTATGTAGCCCAGGCCAGCCTTGAACTCATAGCAATCCTCTGCCTTCCAAATGTGGGGATTACAGGTGTGACCCACTATGCCTGACATCTGCACAGCAATTTTGTATGGCACAAATATCACAAAGTTTAAAAAAAAAGACAAAATGAAGAAAATTATTTGTAATGTCAAAAGATATTCATTTAAATAAAAGAAAAAAACTAATACTCTAAATATGGTCAAAGAACAGAAGCAAGTAAAATAGTCATAGATGGGAAAAAAACATCCTGTCTTCAAAATAATCGAAGATACCAACATACTTGATAAAGGGCCTTTGGGGGATTAGTGGGGACTGAACCCAGTGCCTTCACAATGGCTACAGCCACTCTTTTCTTTTTAAAATAGCATCTTGCTAAATTGTCCAGGCTTAAACTGTCCAATTTATGATCCTCTACCTCAGCCCCTAGAGTGTTGGGATCACAAGCATGCACTAATAAGATGCCTTTTAAAAAGTCAAGATGAAAAAGTATACCACCAAACTATCAAGACTGGCGAATGGGAAGAGTGCTGGTACAGTATTTCTGAATGGCTATTAAACCCTTAAAGATATACCAACTCTTGACTAGCGACTCTATTTCTAGAGATTTCCCCTGAGGAAACAGATAATTGTGCAGGGATATGGAGTTAAAGACATTATTTGCAACTCAGTTTACTATTGCAAAAAAAGAAATATTTAATATAATGACTATAATTTAAAATACCCCATGGGGCCAGGGAGTTAGCTCAGTGGTTCC
>PVIR01005383.1:0-24037 GCA_004026965.1 Petromus typicus
GGTTCAGGCTGGCCCTCAGCTCAGCCTCAAACTCACATCACAGCAATCCTCCTGCCTCTGCCTCCCGAGTGCTGGGATTACAGGCGTGAGCCACCACGCCTGGCACTGTGGTATGTGGTACTGGTTGCTGCTGGGGTGGGTCTCCACACCCAGTATTGTTATGTGGTTACCGGGGAATCGAACCCAGGTCCTTGCGCTTGCAAGACAGGCGCCGGAACCACTGAGCTAACTCCCCGGCCCTTAAAAAATATTTTTAATCTTTTAGGTTAACTCCAGACCCAGCTGATAATCAAAGTTAACCCTTTCCAAGTAAAATATTTTCTATACTGCTTAGTATTCTCTGGAACTACACACTAAAGATTTCTAAAATTTCTATCCTTGTTTCCAGACCGATTATCAACTTCTGTGTGAATCTTGACTTGCTTCTCTTTCTTGTACTTCCTAAACCCCATCACCCAACCCAGAGAGAGGATTTTCGGTCTTCTTCTTGTGTTCCCACCTCACCCCAGGGCAATACCTCTGTATGGCCCATGTGAGCTTCTTATCTGCTTCCCCATCTAGTTCTTAGCGTTACCTGTGCATTTAAATCATTTGTGGACCACCTAAAAGAATCCGTTTTCATGGTCCAGGGAAAGCATAATCTCCATTCTGGAGCACAGTGACATCAAGACTTTTCAGATAGCTTTAATGTGAGGGTGGAGCCCAGTGATGATGGGTCTTCAGAGCTTTCAGTGACAATGAACAACCCCCTACAGTATGTGAAGCACAAACTCACCACCACTGGTCTAGACTACTGACGGTGGGTGTAGAGATTCATCATGAAGAGTCTTGCCATTATGGAGACAGGTGCTGATGGGATGTTCGAAGCCCATGGCCCCTCTCCAGTCCTTCTCAAAACACTTTTGACACACTTCAACCTACTTGATTATGAAAGTGAAGTTGACATTTCATATATTCATCATAGATCATATTTGTATGATAGGAATCAGTATCTAAGTAGAAAAATACATTCTCTTCTCAAAATGTAGGCATTGATTCAGATAATCCCCTATTTATACACTTTATGCTTGTAAGTTTTTTCATTATTTACTTTTCTACTGTCATATTGCTTGGGTGGTTTTAACCCATAACTGTCTGACTACCCGTAGCAGAAAATAACAGTCTACTTCCCACTATGACCTGTCCCAGGTCTGGACTGCTGCATATGCCCAATTCAGTCTCTTCTAGCTAGTCCTGTTTTGTTACTTCCCTTCTGAAATGCATATGCAGATTCAGGTTCAACCTGTATTCTTTGTTTCATAGTAACATATATACAGTTGCATTTAGATTAAAAATATATGTGGTACCTAGAGAGAATCTAAAGCCGGAAGTGATGGCATAAAACAATAGCTTTAGTAATTTGTAAAAATCACCTTTTTTTCCCATGATGGCTGCCGGTACTTCTTTTCTAAATGCTAAGTAGAAGCGAATGTACAGTAAAATGCTTTCACATCATGTGGAGTCAGACCACCACGACAAGTAAGATTTGATTTCTTATCTAAATGTGAAAGATGTGTATTTATTTGTAGTAGGACTGGATTTCAGATTGGCCTCTAAACACAAAGCTAAATGGTGGGTTAGGAAAGCAGATTTCTATCTTCGCTGCAAAAGGAAATCATGACTTTATTACCTCAGCTCTAGTTTAGAAATTGAAATATCATCAGCTCAACAGAAAGAAAGAAAATCCATTACAAAAATTTCTCTCACTGTTTTGGGATCTCAGTCATGGAAATTTACAGGATTTTTACTGAGATAAAAATATTTGATCTTAGGACTACATCTAATTAATTTCTCTACAATTTTGTTTTCTCTTAGATAATTAGCTCGGATGTGGGGTCTACAGTTTCCTTCTGGATGATAGACACTGGGCAGAAAATCAGACAGTTTACTGGTTGTCATGGCAATGCAGAAATCAGCACTATGGCCCTTGATGCAAATGAGACCCGGCTTTTGACTGGCAGCACAGATGGGACTGTAAAGGTGTGAATAAAATGATGCTTTTTCTCTCCAGATAGGAGGAGGCTAAAATACTGTGTGAGGAGACACAGCGAGAGATTCCCTTGTTTTTGCCTTTTTGGTCTTAGGAGAAGAGAGATGAGACAAGATGAGAGTGAAATAACTTACATTCTCTACGAAGAGAGTTGGTAGGAAAATAAACCTCTGTGGAAAAATGAATAAATGATTTTTCCAAGTAAATTATTTAGAATGAAGACATAACTTGGCTCACTTCTTTTAGGAAGATTTTCTCAGGGTATTGAATGGGGATTACTTTGGGGAATAAGAGGCTAGAATAATTTTCATGTGTCTTAGCTAATGTCCCTAGGTCACTCCCAAATTTCAAAAATGAGAAATTAGGTCAAATTAATAAACTTAAAAAAATGACAGATGCAATTTTTCAGAGAATGAATATTTAAAAGTAAATCTGTTTAATAATTTAGATTTTTCATTACATGAAATTGAAATAAAGGATAAAGACAGTAGAACAATCATAATCTTATTTATTGTCCATCCTAAACTGACTCTATCTTATGATTTCTAATTTTCTGATTTTGTAATTACTGTTCATTTCTTCTGAGAGGAAGGTGACATTTTACTTTGCAAAATGGTGAAATTTTCATGTCAAGCTAGAATGTCCTGTCTGTAGTCACACCCGTCCGGGACTCTTCTCTGCTCCCCTCAGCCCAGAGAGCTGTGACAGTCATGACAAGATGGCTTTTGACACCTCTAGGTAACAGGAGAGTCTCTTGAATAAGCTTCTAATAGTTCTCCAGTCTTCCATGACTGAGGTCAGAAAGATACTGGGCTGCCTTTACTGCAGGCTGTGGAAGGCCTGCCCTCGTTGAGTGTGATATCCATTCAGCTAAGCTGCTGGTGTGAGGGCAGATCACCTGGAGGTGGAACTAGAATATTGCAAAAGTTAGGGATAAGTTTTCAGGGATTCAGGCAGTAACTATTGGTGGGTGTGGGAGAGGTGCTGTCTAGGGTTCCATGTGAGAATCTCTAGTTAGTACAACGTGGCTCTAGGAAGGTGACAGGAGTCAGATATAGACTGGAAAACTGTGTGAGAGTTAACATGAGTGGCCCACGGGAGATCTGGGAATGCACAAAGCTTTCCAGACAATCTCTAATCCATTGACTGAGATAAAATAAAAGAGGGACAATTGGAAAGGGAGAGTTAGACAGCAATTTAGGCAGAAGCAACAGGCAAGGATCTCATTTACCAGTCCAAGACCCCAAGACAGAACTCAACAGCAAAGCAAATGGATTAGGTCCCATGTCTCCTATTTTAGTAAATAACTAATTATAGACTTAAAGGACCTTGAATAATCAATTATTTGCAATATCTAGTTTTGAGAATTATTTTAGATGAACTTGGTAAAAGTCATGTTAGAGGAAAATAAAGTAATATGGTTAAAGAATATGTTCACCCTTCATTTCTCAGAGGAAGGCTGGACATCTGAGAGGTTTATGTGAACTCCATAGCCTGGTCACAGCCATTGAAGGTGCAGTTCTAGCACAACTCAACTCTGAAATCTGGGGACCTCTTAGTAGAACACATGAATCAGAGCTGGCCCATTCTGGCCATGTTCTCTGAAGAAGCAAGAGTGAGTGACGTTTTCCAATCTCAGTTTGAATTTAGGATCCTAAGTTACTACCTAAGTAACCACAGACTTAAAATCATTGTTTTGTTTATCGTGACTTTGAAGGATATATTTCTAAATAAATTAATGTTCTGAATAATGTATACAGAATAAAAATTTCAAAACCAACAAGAGATATACAGTTGAAGTGTTTTTGTCTTCCGTGTTTTCAGCTTGTCCTCTGAGTCTACCACTGTTAGTGGATGTTTTGCTGTATTTTTCTGGGCAATGGGTATGGATTGTTTCTTGATGGCAGTCCACAATACATGATGGTCTGCATTTTATATTTTCTGTCTTGAGCATTGGTTCATATGACACATAAACTGATAATGCTAACTGCTGTTATTGGCTGCTCACTATGAACCAGACACTGTTCTTGGGGTGTGTGCACATATACTTCTACACACACACCCCTACAAGGTTGGTAACTACTATTTTTCTTATTTTACAAATGGGAAAACCAAAGCTCAAAGAAGTAAAGCAATTTGCTTAGGGTACTACAGCTAATTAAGTCTGAGAAAATTCTATAAACATGAAGATATTTCATCTTTTTTAGTTTTTTGGTACTGAGGATGAAACCTAGGGTGAGTGTGTACTCTGTCACTTGGCTGTTCTCCTAGCCTGGTTCATCCTTCGTAATGGTTACATGATTTAACATAAATATTCCATAATCTGACTCACCTACTGGTGAGCAGTGAGGCTGATGCGAATTTTTGGCTTTCATAAATAAAAGGTTTTGCAAGATATAGTTGAAAATATATCATTTCACACACACCAGTGTATTTGTGCATGAGCTTAATAAGTTGAAGGGTATGGTCTGTGCATTTTAATTTTGTTACCTCATATCAACTTGACCTCTGCATGTGACTTAACACTATTTTGTAGTAGTACTTAGTTGTAGTGGATAGTGATTTAATAATAACACTCTTCTTAAGATATAACCTTTGGGCCTATATATTTACACTATTGACTGAGTCAAAAGACTAAAACCTTTATGGTCCCAATAGGACCAAGTCTGGTACCACTGTCAACTAGGCTCAATCAGTAGAAGACAGAAAACCTGGTACATGAGAGCTGTGCTTCAGGCCCTGTCTTGGGTGTTTAATTCTTTAAGTATCCTTGAGGAGTAATTCTCCTATTTCACAAGTGAGGAATGAGAAATGTAGAGTCACCCGGAAAAAAAGAACCAGGATTCTAAGAGATTCCAAAGAGTGGATTTTCATCATGTAATGTTACTTCTTCCTTCAAGGGATGCAAACAAACATTCACAACCTTTTAATAAACTCAGAAGAGATTGGAAGAGTTATAGGTAGAGTGTGAAAACACATACATATGTGAAGAACACACAGTTAGTCCTCTGTTACACTCAATACAGTACAATGCCACTGGTAAGCAAACCTTTTGGAGGTGTGCTTTACTCTGGGTAACCAGTTCTACGGTGCACTTTTCAGTGTCCTCTCAATTCAATTCTGAAACTCTCTTCCTGGATTTGATATAAACTACACAGATCAAAAGCTCAGCCGCACTTGACTGCAGCTCACAGAATTTAGGGGAAATTTATTATATCTACTCATGTATTTTAAGGAATATTCAGAGACACAGATGCAAAAGTGGATGGAAAAGACTCATTAAGGCAACACATGAGAAGGGTGTGGCTCTTCGATTTTTCTGACAGGCCAAACTTGAGGCACATTATTGTGTTCAGCTGATCCTTGACCTTTCTTCTTATGGAGGCTTTATTTCATGAGCAAGCTCTATTTGTCACTGCTGATTAACTCATTTTTAATATTTCTCTCAGAGTTTGGGGAGCGAGGCTGAAAGTCTCAACTCTCTATTTCCTTGTTCTTTCCTGTGAGTGGTTGCCATCTGAATGCTATGCAGCATCATTGTTATCAGTCATTTGCTTAGCTGACCAAAGACATCCCCTGCACTCCAAGGACTTCAGCAGTTTTAAGAGCGTTTGTCCAGGGAAAAGGTAGAAGACAAAAAACATACATTTTTTTTTACAGTGTCACAAGAATGATCAATATAATGGTAACTTTTGAAATTGTCAGAGTTTTCTTGAATTATATAGAACCCAAGAGACTTTAGAACTTTAGAATATAAATAACTTCAGAATAAACTTTAGAGTATAAATATTTAAAATAATCCTATTCACATGACTTTACACTACTTTGTAGTAGTACTTGTTGATTAGACATTGAAGAAGATAATTTCCTTTCCTGTCTCAAAGGTGATTTTAATTCTTTTTTCTTAAAGATTTGGGACTTCAGTGGATATTGCCATCACACACTAAATGTTGGACAAGATGGGGCTGTGGATATTTTACAGATCCTCGTTCTTAAGAAGACAATACTAGTTACAGGCTGGGACAGGTAGGATATGTTTCCTGTAAGACTATGGGAAGGTAAAATAAAAAACATTTTTATTTGAATCAACATCTAAAAGAAGAGGAACATAGAAATCTGTGTTGATTCCAAGTCATTAACTTGCTGCTGACCTAGGAGAGGGAAATGCTAGCTGGAACTGAAAGCATAATGAATAAAATATAGGATCACAGAGAGTAAGTGGCTTTGTGAAGTGTTACAGGGCTTCCTGTTGCTTTGGGAATTTGTCTTTTTCTGCAAAAATTCGAAATAAGGATGTAATACTGTTTGCTGAGTTGCAAAAGTTTCCCCAATTTTAAAGTCAACAAATTTTCAGCATGTAGATTCTATTCCTCCAGCTGTAAGGTGAACTCACTTTTCACATGCTGCCCCGTTTTCAGTTATAGTACAGGAGAGAACGGCCCACTGGCTTCTCGTGTTGGAAGACCTATGTCAGATTACTGCAGAAAATGTGCCTTTCACAGGTGCTAACTCTTGTGCAGCAGGACTTAGTTTTGTTTTGTTTTTCTTTTTCATGATAAGGAAAATCACTCTTTAATTCTAAGTGAACTAAAAGAATACAGCCTTTCTTATGGTATTAGATAAGCCCTAAAGCAATTGAAGTATAATATATTTTGAAAATGTACTCTTCATGGATTTTATAACTCACAAAATATTTTTCTAATAAATAACTTGTCCAACATTATTCATTAGAGAATTATGACCGTAAAGATCTGAAACTGAGATCAAGTAAGATTTATACTTGGTAAACCAGTAATATATATTTGGTGATTTTAATCAAACATAGGCAAAATTTTTCTTCTAATGCATATGAACAAGCAGGCTAGGAAATGACGCTGCACACTGTTTTGTTTTCAAGGATAATTTAGTCATAAGAAAACTACAGTTCAGATTATATTCATATTAAAAATTAATTCAGTCATCTTATTTGACTGACAAGTTTTCTTCACAGTCCTAGAAGTAAAGATGGCCTGTTATCAGCTTACAGCTACCCCATCAGTCCATGGCCTAATGATCTCTGTAATTAAGCCACATTAAAGAATATGCTTGGGGCCAGGGATATAGCTCAGTGGTTCTGGCGCCTGTCTTGCAATCACAAGGGCCTGGGTTCAATCCCCGGTAACCACATACAACACTGGGCATGGAGACTCACCCCAGCAGCAATCAGTACCACATACCACAGTGCCGGGTGTGGTGGCTCACGCCTGTAATCCCAGCGCTCGGGAGGCAGAGGCAGGAGGATTGCTGTGATGTGAGTTGAAGGCTGAGCTCAGGGCCAGCCTGAACTATAAGGTGAGACCCTGTCTCAAAAAAAAAAAAAAAAAAGAATAAGCTTGATTCACTAATAATACAGCAGAAAAGATTGGAGCTTTCCCAATAATCTAATTTAAATTTTGGATAACATAAAATGAGTTAAGACAATTAATCTATGTATGTCAAAGCTCAGAGATACCATTTTTATTTTTCAAATGTCCAACTAGAAATTAGCTACTAAAATGAACTTATGATTATTTACAAGGGGAAATTTGAAAGATTAGATACATTGAGTTATTTCCCTTACACTATACAGGATTTAAAGGTTATATTTTCTGAGTCAAAGGTGTTATGTTTGAATGGATTTTTCAGGATGAAGCAGAGGATTCTTTTTATTAAAAAGCTATTAACAAAAGAGACAAGAGGGTAGACAATTGTTTGGGTAGATCTGGAGAAATATAATCTATTCAGCCAGCTCCTTAGTAATTCAGTGATTAGAAGAGGAATAATTAGAAGATTGACAGTCAGATTATTAAACTTTCTGTTTAATAAGAGGGAAGCTATTAGATTCAGCTGTAGCTTTAATTGTGTGCTTTATCTAAATACAGAGATTAGTTCAAGATAATTTTTCCCAAAATGAAAGAGAAATTACATTTACAGAGTGAAGTGCCTACACACATTTGATTTATTTTATGCTATTTATTCAATTCTATGAAGCATTAGATTTCATACAAAGGCTTTATATACATTATCTAATTTAATTCTTCACTTCCTCTTAGAAGGGAGGTGATATTTTACATGTACCTTGAATCTTTGTCTTCAGCTCTTGTCTGAGTAAGCTCACTTATCCAATGGCTTGCTGGGTAAGTCCAACTGCAATATCAAATTAAGGTATTCTTTATTTTTCTCTCCAAAATCCACTTTTTCCTCTTAGATTTTCATCTTTAGTTAATGTACAGGGAGCCAGGAATCTACTTTAGTTTTCATTTCTTAGTCAACCTCTCAAACTAGTAGTTACTAAGTCTTATATTTCTTATATTATAATGTTTCCTAAACTTACTGTCATGACTATTTCAGCTATGTTATTCAGAGCATTATTCCTACTGAGATGAATGCCACAACCTTCTAATATGTCTTTTCTCCCAGTAATGCCCACCTCCTATCACTTAAATAGATTCTGTAACTTTAGGTTCAGTGATTCATTTTGTGATGAATAACATATTACCTCCTTGTTCAACATCTCTCTGTGTCTACAAAACTGTGTAAGCACACTTTGACCTGGATTTATGCTTTATTCTCTAGTTTCAGTTTTATACATTCTTGTGTTTATTCTAAACCTTATCAAATAACCTGCTGGTAGTGCATTCCATACAAGCTATACTGTTTCATGTCTCTATTCCTTTATTCTTTCTCTATACCTAGAAATCTCTCCTCAGTTCTTTTTTTCTGTAGCTGCCATTTATTCCTATATTGAGGCTTATTTAGATGTCTTCTCCACTGAACTATGCTCGCTAAATCCAGGATGAAGATATCCTCCTTTTGTCATTGTGCTCTCCAGACAATGATAGTCTTTACTTTAGATATGCATGTACACACCAGTTGATTATTAGATGCATAGTGATAGTTCTTGAATAGTGTAATTAATGTTTTTGGGTAGATAGGAAAACTGAGGATTAGAGATAATTTCTCACATCTTGGCAAGAGGCAAGCAGCATAGATATTAAAATCTATTTTGTTTTTCACAATGAACCAGATGGGAAAATGCTATACTTCATTATAAAAGAGAAAATTGAAGCTCAAAGAGATTTGGTTGACCAGCCAAGGTTATGAAGCACTTAGTAGACAGCTGAGTTGGAAATCTAAGGGATAGTTAGAGATTTATATGTTGGGTGGATTGATTGCAAATGGAGTCTGTTACCGTTTGGATAAAAGATGTCCCCCAAGCAGGTGTTCAGAGGTGGCACTTTTGGAAGGTAGTTATAAAATAAGCACAATAATCTAATAAAGTCCATAGATAAATGGGTTGTTAGAAGGTGGGCCTAACTGGAGGAAGGAGGTCACTTTGGGCTAACATGGAAGTTTACACTTCTGTCCCCATTGCCTTCCTTTCTCTTTCTGGCTCCTTTGTTCTGCTTTCTCGTGGCTGTGGGTGGAGCAGCTTCTTCTGCCCTGTCCTTCCACCATAGTGTTTCTGCTGTGAAGTCCACCGACCATGGACTGAACCCCTGGTACCCTGAGCCTAAATTAACTTTTACTTTTAAAGTTATTGATGACAGAGCAACAAAAATCTGACTATGGATCATGGGAAATCAACTATGGGAAAGCATACTGTGGGAATCATGGGAAAGCAACGATGCATATTTAAAAATAAATAATTGAATACATTATTTTTAAGGAACGCTAATAAAGCACTTCTGTACACACAAAGAAACACAAAACTAATTTCTGTCAATTTAATGATAGCTTACAAAGCTATCTTAGAATATTTTTCTCCCATCCTTTCTCATAAATAGTTTAAAACCGCACTTAGGTAGAAGGCTCTGAGTCAGGAAGTATAATAGAAAGAATGTGAGAAATCATGATTTTAGTTGTCAAAGGAATAATGATTTGTTTGAAGAATTTACACATATAAGGCAGAATATAATAAATGTCCCTGTGAAGTAGTTCTAAACAAAATTTAGTCAAGATCCCAGGTTGTTTATTTAGAAATGTGGCCATCTATATCTGAATAATTTATCTTTCAGAAAAAAAGTCTCAAAATTCAAAACTACTATTAAAAAAATGTCTGACTGGGCTGGAAATATAGCTCAGTGATGCTGTGCCTGCCTGACAAGGTCCTGAGTTCAATCCCTGGTACTGGAGGAATAAAAAATAGAAATAGGTGTCATATTTTTCTTGCGTGAAATATAGACAAAATTGGGAATCAACATAGGGTCAATTCAGAAATCTCTCCTTGGATATTTATCTATAATTATATATTGAAATTAGATAAATAATCAATTATATTTTTGTTTACTAAAAGTAGGCATGTAATATATGACAATTTAAAAAAATTTTTAAGCAGATCTCAAATTCAGTGATTCTTTACTTACAATGCATTAAAGCTAATAGACTTAGTTTGTTTTACTTTTTTCCTTAGTATAAAAAAGAAATTTCTGTTTTCTTCCCTACTTTATCAAGATATAATTGACAAATAAAAGTTATATGCACTTGAGGTATACAAGTTAATGTCTTGATATTTGTATAATTGCAAAATGCCTAAATCAAGTTAATTAGCATATCTTCCTTTATATACACATTAGATGTTTTTGTGAGAATCTTCTTTTATGAAGATTTTATCTCCTTAAAAATTTAAATATATACAAATAGATTTACATGTAAAGTTTTCAAATAATTTGCAATAATTCTGAAAGTACTGTTGGAAGTATCATCTTCATGGAGCTCTGTAGAAAGGCAGGTGTTCAATGAATAGCTGTTGATATATTCTATTTATTCTATTTTCTTCCAAGCCTCAATCTTATAAAATAACCAGAAAACAGGCATAGATTTCTTTAAGTGGAAGAATTAAAATATTTAAAAATCAGCTTTGATTATTACCAGCTTTAGAAATATTTTACAATAAAATGACATTAAAAATTTGAAGTTATTCAAGAATAAAATGTATATGTTATAAACTATTAAATTACTAAAAATCTCCTCACTAAACATTTCTAATCTCATATGACTCAATTCATTTATTAGAGGAAATAAAATTCAGAAGAGAAAGTCCTGTGGACATGTAACTTACTTCAAATTAACCATGTTTAAACTGAGGAAAGGATAGGTTATTTTAAAAATTCACAAACGGCCTTTAAATAAAATTTGATGAGTACTCCACTGCCAAAAATCAGACCACCAATTTTAAGAAGAAGAAAGTAAGAAAAGAAGTGAAAATTAATTGATTTTTGTGGAATTCATTTATTGCCTTTGCAATATTTTTGGTAAGCCTAAAAATAAGAAAATCAAAGGATAGGATACACACTAACTGCTCTTAGTATAGTTGACCAAAACACACGAACAATTAATCTCTGGGAGAATGAATGTTTTCTTGTGTTATCTCCATGACAATTTCAACATGATTAAATTTTAATCAAAAAGTAATGTGCAGGGCTGTGGGTATACCTCAGTGGTAAAGAATGTGTTTAGGATACTGGGTAGTACTGGATTCAATCTTCAGAACCACAAAAGTGAAAAAGAAATCTTCCTAACTCATTCTTCCTGGAAAAGAAGTTTTGTTTTATTTTTGCACTTGATAAATAAAATAAATTTGTTCTCACAGAACTGGTCATCATGTCTAAGTCTTGACTTATAGATGTCATCCTCATCACAAGACTTAGTGACCCAGTTGCGGTGTTCTCAGGACTCCAGATGCAAGTTTAGAACGAGCCCTTCAGTGCCAAAAAGAGGGCCTCTCAGACTCCTAAGATAAAACTGACTCATTGTGAACTTTAATTTTGCTCTTGGAAAAAGTACAAACTTAAGAAAAGATGTCTTTGAAGTGGGAAAGTGAGAAATATCATGTAGGCTCTTCAGGCACTTTAAGGACAACTGTCATTTCAGATCAAGGCTCTAAAGGGAAAGTGACAGATCATTAGTTTTTCACTATTTTGACACACAAGGTCAAATATTAGAAGGGCTACTTCTCACATCAGCTTAAGAAAATCTTTTTGTGCCCTTCGGTGGTGTTCCTGGAATATATTTAGCATACTTACTTAACATGGATCTCTTGCCAAACAGACATTTGACATTGATTTTTTGCTACGAGATAATAGATGTAGGCTGGATTGAGTCCTCTCACTCTTTCCACATTCTTCATCCTTACGGGGTAATCTCTTCAGCCAAACTTAGCAATAATAAAGGAGATTTAAAAAATATATATAAAAGTTATTTTGAAATTTAACTGTAATTTCAGAACTTCATTACCTTATTTATATTATCTTAGTAAGCCTCCTTATTCAATTAATATTAATAATCCAATTATTATTTTTTAAAAAGTAGGAAAATATATAGGTTCTTACATATATTCTTACACATATTGAGCACCTACTATGTGCTATTTTATTCAAGGCATTGATGATAAACAAAGACATATTCTTGCTTTCCTACAGCTTACTTTCTCATAGAGAAGACAGAGAAAGACCAGATAAATGAAAACAAAACATGACACCATTAAATGATGCAAGTTGTGAGGAAGGATGAGTAATGAGAGGTGTAGGAGACAATCTTGAGACAGGGAAACAGGGAAGAGTTACCCCAGGAGTTACCCCAACATTTAATATGATACAACATTTTTCCTTCCTTCATCAGATGTGTCCTCACTGTGTAAATAGATCCCTATGTTGACTTATATGGATTATAGAATTAGAATAATAAAGTAGAGATTATAATAAGACAAGATTTCTTGTTCCTAGGATTTTAAGCATCTTTCCATGGAGTTAAACTTGTATGACAAATGGTATGGTACAAATAAGACATAGATGAAGCAAGAGGTCAGAGGAGAGGGAGCTCTTTGAATTCTCCTTATGTGAGAAACCTGATTGAAAAAGAACCTTAGACAATGCTGTGGGGAAAGTGGATGCGGGGCTACATATAAAAGAAAATTCTAGAGGGATAGACAAGCATGTTGTGATTAAAACCAAAGCAGTTAGAAATGTACAGGATTCAGAGATCCCAAACACTTAATTTGAGTTGGACAAGAGTATATGTTTCCAAGACTTGGCTTCTGAATACCTTGAGAGTTCCAAACAGTTCTGTTAGCAAATAAATTGACTTGAAACTTATATTCTATCTTTAAAATATAGGGAAACTTTGCATTTTATTACATTTGTGTATCTTTATTTTGATAGAAAAATATTTCCCCAACACTCTGTGTAAGATGGACATGAAACACAGTATATCATATTCACTTTGTGGCTTCAAGTATCTCTGTCAAATATTTAAGTGGAAATTCACATACAAATTTAAAAAGCTAACTTAGAAGAATAGAGAGGAACAATTTTTTAAAAAAACACAGGGTGGACTTATGAATCACTGGACCTTGAGAAACAGGCTCACACATGTGAATTTTACTGTACAGAAAATGGAAAATAAAAACCTGAAATAGGGCATCAGTTGCATCTTTTATTATGTTAGTTATTCTACCGAGAGTGTTTCCTATTTCAAATTCTAATCTTCTGTGGTCTATTTAAAATATCAGCCTCTCAATTACACCTCTGTGATTTCTGCTCTGGAATTTCATGGCAATGGATTGGCCCTTCTTACCATTTACCATGTTTCACTTTAGTTATTTAATGTTCATACCTGTATGTCTGGGACACCTATGAACAAAGATTTCACTTGGACATGCAGAGTGAATAGATCTTAGAAATCTCCCAAATGGAAAGATTAGTCTGGGAACTGAATGAAGAATGTACCAGAAGAGGGTAGATTAGAGGTGGTGAAGTTAGTGTGGAGGTTGTTACAATTGTTTACCTGTGGAGTACCAAGAACTAAAGCAGGAACTTATCCTGGCTGCCTCAAATTCTAAATGCATGTTTGGAATATATAACATATGGTAGAGGTAAAAATCTACATTATCGGATTTCATTAGAAAAAAGAGTGACACTCAGGAGACTACAATTCTGATCTGTGAGGCAAATTCGAGAATTCAGGATAGAGGCATGGTGTAAAGATGCTGAAGTCTGATTTCTCATGGATTAAGAGCTGCTGCTGCTGGAAACATTATACAAAACTGTCAGCTTGAAAATGGAAATTATTCAATACTGGAAAAGCTTATGAATGAAGATAAGCTTAGAGCTGTTTATGCACAACAGAAATTGGAACTCATAGAGGTTAGGCCTGTTTGAATAGGTACACAGGAGTGGAAAAATGACAGGAAGAAAATCTTATATTAAAGCAATGAGAGAAAGAAGGGAAAGGAAGTAGAGACTAGAACAGAAGAAAAGAGTGAGTGGAAGAGAAGCAAGAAGTACAAAATGTTTCAGTGCGAGAATAAAATCCCTTCGTCTGAGACAAAGGAAGAACACGGAGAGGACAATTAGGAAACCTATAGAGTGACAAGGCCAGGAGAGAGGCACAGCTTCGGGGAGGGGAAGAAAGAGCTAGACGAAGACATCAAGCATATGGTACCAGTGCTTATTTGAATTGTGTGTATCTACGGGAAGGAGAGTCAGCTTAGCACAGCTTGGTAATCACAGCTCAGATAATCAAAGGGAAACAGGGTGGAACTGATGCTCCCGCATTGTAATGTAATGTCTACAGCTCTTCCTTTTCCTCCCAGGTATCAAGCATTTATTCTCTATCCTTGTCCATGCTCCAATTTGTTAGCAGTGTCTCCTAATGCTCAATTTTCTTCAGCAGTTCTCTTGGTTCACAATATATTGGTCTTACTTTTCAGTTTTTGGTGTGACATTTTTAAAGTGTGTTCCACAAACAGTTTCTTTTCCAGACTCAGTGGACTTCCAAGGGATGAACTCTGTGGTGACTTAAGTCTGGGAAGTGCAATGAGGAACTGAAACACAATGTTTAACAAGATACCTTACTGATCTTGTTTAAACTCCCAAGCAGCATTTGTTTATTTATCTACCCCAGTTTTTGTTACCATTCTTGTGAAAGTCTTAGTAGTTTCATGGTACTTAAGTGCAGGAGCTTTTTAAACTTCTTGAGTCAAATCACTTCAGTGGATAATAGCTACTTGATGTCTACATCAGTTTTAGATGAAGAGCTAAACTCTGTACACTTTTTATTAGAGCTCTTACTGTGTTTCGCCCTCACAACTTCAAACAATTTTCCATCCAGTCCGAAGAGTGGAAAGGAGGAATCCAACACCACGATGACATCTTGTGTGCTGCATTTGTACCTCCACAAACTCTTGCCACAGGTAAATTGAACATTCAATGCCATTTAGTTGGAAAGAGTTTGGTTCCTTTGGGTCGTTGTTTTTTTTAAAGACTTCTCAAATGGAAAAAGAATAGGTTACCCGAAGAAGCAAATCTTGCTCTTGAAACTCCCTGGGTTCTTGCTTGGAGGATAGTACATTAATGGTTATGACCATCAGCTCCTATGGAAGCTGTCTGGCTTCACATCCTTATTTTGCCCCTTGGGGCAGTATGATATGCTAGAAGTTATTGAAACTTCAAATCATAGTCTTCTCTAGCTAAAAGTAAAAACACAAAAAAGAAAACAAAAAAACACACAGACCCCAAAACAACAACTATACTGTGGTTTAAAATATAGATTATCTCTTTATTTATTATCTTTAAAAACATGTGGCATGTAAAATAACATTCAAGGTGGGATGTGGTGACACATGCTGCTAATGGCAGAACTCAAGAGGCTGAGACAGGTTGCTGTGAGCTTGAGGTCAGCCTGGCTACATAGTGAGTTCAAGGCTGAACTGCATGGAAAGATCTTGTTTTAGAAATCTCAAAATAAAAATAATAAATAAATATCAATGAAAGATAAAAAATAAACTACAGATTACCTGTTGAGGGTCCAACATAGTGTTTGGTAAACAATAAGCACACAGATAAGTAAATATCACCTTTCAGTTTTATTGTCCAGTTTTCAGGAGCAGCTTCAGATCTGTTTGCTTAGAGCACATTGGTGGCTCTGGAAGTTTCACAATGAAAATGTATTAACCATTTGGCACAATATAGCTTAGATAATGTCAATAAGAACTCCAAAATATCTATAAATACAAGTTCATAAAACAACAAATAAGTATAGTTTGATGTAACATATTAGAGGATATCAACAACATTGTTATAATTGCTGGGCAAAGAAATCTATTTATAAGAACAGGTAGTACCATGAAGTTCAGAAATCTGTGTTTTGACAGCCTAATTTTTTTATAGATTGAAAAATGCTATCAATTAAGAGGAACAATAACTTATAGGAAAACAGCCAGGGTATCTACAAAATGTGATCATAAGAGATTTACTCATATACTTACATTTAAGTTTCATCGTTGTTTAGGACTTCCTGATATCCTGATGAGATCAATGTCTAGTTGAATTAAGTTTGTAGTCATTGGAACTTCACAACTTTGGGGAGGACCACATGCTGAAATGTGATGTAAATAGTCAGCAATACAGCTGTGTCATTATTCTTGTGAAAGTAATAAAATACCATTGTAAATACATACATGATGGAATACTAATCAGCTAAAAAGAAAGATAAGTTTGAGGGACTCATAAAAAATGGATACACCTTGAAAATATAATATTAAATAAAATAAATCAGAAACAACCTTCAATGGTATATGATTTTTAGAGTAATACTAAGCCCAAATAAAAAGCAAAATGAAACATTGATGAAAAGAAAGAGAAAGAAAGCTTTTGAAAAAGGACCAAATAAATGAGAGTAGGAGGTGGTGGGGAGAAGAAGGGATTCAACTACCCGCAATGGATGTCATTTTATGTGACAAATATGAACTAAGACAAAGAATAATAACATATGTGAAAACGGGGGAAGGAGGCCTAGAGAGGGAGGAAAGGAAGTGGGTGGGGAGGGGGGAAGAAGAAGAAGAAAATCTGATTGTGTTAAGAACACATACCTATTCCTTAAGCTGAAGATAGACATCATGTATAGTAACCATGTATTAAGAAAATAATAAAATAAACTGTTCAGGTTTAAAATAAAGAAAAATACTACGATGTTAGTGGATGAACAATCTGTTCAATCCTTCTCTTGTGGTCAGTTCTATATGAACATGGATGGTAAAGCACTTTGCAAATAAACCACCTCAGAATCACAGGGAAAGATGGTTAGGGTACAAGCAGCTGGAATCCATTCTCCTTAACCAATTCTTGAGTTATCCAGGTTTTCTTTCCAGGAAATACAGAGTTTAGTGTGGAATTTTTTTCTCTCTCCTCTGTAAATCTCAAGAAAATCCTCATGTGCCCAACACAACTCTAGTCTTCTCTCTCATGCTTCTTCTGTTACTGATACTTTGTCCCTGCACAGGTGGGGCCACTGGGCACAGCCACTGGGCCTTGCCTGCTGTCCCTCACAGGGCCCCACCACACTCTGTTCTCTGAGAACATCAGTGAAGGGCTTTCTGACAGAAGACTGTCACATGGAGAAAGTGATATTTCTTAAGGTATATGGAAGAGAAGGAATAAAAAGCACCAATATACACCATGTGGGGGAGAAGAATCTAGAAGTGTTGAGGAGCTGGGGAGTTAGCTCAGTGGTTCTGGCTCCTGTCTTGCAAGCACAAGGGCCCGGGTTCGATCCCCAGTAACCACATACCATACTGGGCATGGAGACTCATGCCCAGCAGCAATCAGTACTGCATACCACAGTGCCGGGCGTGGTGGCTCACGCCTGTAATCCCAGCACTCAGGAGGCAGAGGCAGGAGGATTGCTGTGATATGAGTTTGAGGCTGAGCTCAGGGCCAGCCTGAACCACAAAGCAAGATCCTGTCTCAAAAAACCTAAAAAAAAAGAATCTAATAGGATTGGATTTTTTTTTGTTATTCAAAAATAAAATATACAACAATTAATTTTCTAGTACATTATAATGAGTACCTTTATAATTACTGTTTATTCTGCACAAAACCTTATGAGACAGTTATTATAGATGTTTTATAGATGAAGAAATTGTAGCATTTGCATAAGATTACACAGCTACTAATTGGTAGAACTTGGGTGTCAACTCAAATTGTCCAGCACCCATGCCTCTGTTCTTCATGTGTACTCTCTAGTGAAAGGAGACAACATTAATTTCTATACATCTACTGCAAAATTTATTCTGTGAGGACTGTAAGTCTATAGTTTACAAAAGTACTAATTTTTATTGAGTTCTCTCAAAATAAAGAGAATGTGGCTGTGTGAGAGATAGAGTGATAATGATTTTTTTAAAAAAATTATTTGCTTATATTTTCAAATATTCTGAAAACTTATATTCTTTGCCCTGACTTGTGTAGGGAGTTATGATGGAGAAATTATTCTTTGGGACAATAGCACTGAAAATGCTCACCATGTCCTTCACCCTTATTACCAGAGGCCATTAAAATCAACATCAGGTGAGTGCAAGCTGGAAACAAAAGTAACGTGGCCCATTCATGGTTGGCCTTGTTGTTTACTCCTGTATCTTCTGCAGCTTATTCCTAAATTATAGACCAGTGGCTATGAGAGAAGAGGATTAGTAACATTGTTGTCAAAGTGAGGAAAAAGCGCCTTGAGGTTTATTTAGCTTAGTAAATTCTCCAAGACACATCATTTCTTCTCATTATGACACATAAACATTTCTATATGACTGACTGCAGGGAGCAGGCCTCTCATTTTTATGTGGTTTAGTGTGAACCAATAGACCTTGCCAAACTGCCTTGGAGGGAACCTTGGGTACCCTTGATAGAAAATGGAAACTGTGTTCACTTGATTGGCTGTTCGTCTTCAGTCTGGAGCTGGTGTTAACTGTTATGCCACCTGGAAATCTTCAATTATTCCTTCCTTTAAAAGCCTGTGAGGAGCATTAGATGGGAGTATATTATATTTTATGAGAGTTTAACAGTGCGCATGAATATTTTATACTTAAGCAAAATACCTTGACAATTGCCTTTTACATTTTATTTTAGTTTTCTTACACACTAAAGGTTTTCCCTAGACTGATTTCTTTGGGTAATGAATATGCCATTCCTCATGACTGAGCTGGGTTCTGAGGTCTCAATAGGTTGAACTGATAGAGAATAAATTTAGCCTTTGGGGAGTACTGGTCATCAGACGAAATGTGTGTGAGTCTGTGCATCTGCATGTGTGTGTGTGCATAAAACTAAAGAAGTGACTTACTGAGAGTAAGAAAACCAATTTAAGAGACTGAGGAACTACTTGACAAGAGAAACGAATCTCTTCCCCGCTTTATGTAGAATGTTCATCATTAGGTTTCATCTGCAGCATCCCTGGAAAAGGTGGAATTTTGCCTCTTTCTCTACTTTGGCTGTCAATAGAGCTCTACCTTACACACACAGCAATTGCGTGATGCTACCTACCATAACCATACAGAGAAATAGGAGAGAAAGATAAATAATGCCAAATTTCTAAGTGATTTGAAAGGTGCGGCTACAGATTTTTGCTTTGAAATTTTGAAGATATGTCTGTATAGATTTTTTTCAAAGCTATGTGCAGTCTCTTGATAGGTTCTCAGATGAATGTTCTAGATTTTCTTTACTATGGCTATGAGAAATTCTCACTAGAACCCTGAAGTATCACTGGGAATGTCTTCTCTGGGGTAAATCACTGAAATATAACATTGCTCAGAAATTATTACTTCTCTCTAAAGACAGTTACTATATTTCATGTACATGAAACATTTGCATGATTAGTGTTAATGATTAATAAGCTGGAATGACATGTTAATAAAAACATGTTTGTCTTGAGAATATCAAGATATTTGGCATATCAAAAGTAACTAAGATATGAAATCTCTATTAGTTCATGTCAAGGATGAATGCTGCATAGAACATACATAACAAAAATTATATCAACCCAGCCTTCGAGTGTGACTGAGGTAGTGAGTACAGGAGGTCAGATGGTCCTGGCTGGGCATCTATTATAAGCCTTGGTGGAGTCACTGGAGACAACGATAGACATGGGCCTGTTGTTTTCCATATTTATCAGTTTGAACAGAAAATACTTCTGTCCCTTAAGACACCTGGATTTGTCTTCATCACAGCCATGGAACCTCAAATGCTTTTCAGTGCCGAACAAAAAGGCTGTGCTTACCCACTGCCTGCGCAGACCTCTGAGACTGACACAGAAGGTAACAATGCTGTTGTAAGGCTTTGCTTCCTTGGAGCAAGGAAAAACATTACAGCAACAGGTAAAAGCTGGATTTATTTCCTGCTCTTGGGAAAGGGGGAAATAAAGAAAGTTCAATCTATTTCTTTTTTAAAATTGATTTTATTGGTACGTTTTATTTACACATCCTGATCACAATCAACATTGAGAATTTGTACCAGTATATGGCATGATTTAATTCTAATTTTTTCCCATTCCCCTACCCACCACACAACCCCACCCCCTTTCCCTTTTTACCATAAAATTTCTATTCAGGATTTGAGGCATCTGATTCTATGTAGGTACAAGTCAGAATCTAGTAATGGGAAGCCATGGGGCCATGTAGAGAAAGTAAAGTTTGAGGAATATGGAGACAGGAACAGGAGACAGATTGTGCCTAATAGATTCAGTGCTGAATGTGTCCAGATAGGAGTGAATGTGTCCAGATAGGAGTTCACTTTGATGAACTATTTGAAAGGGGCAGCTGTGGAAATTAGCCTTTTGGCTGTGGTACAAAGATGTTTTTGTAGAGGTGAGAGCACAGCGAGATATGTATACTAAAGGAAGGAGGCAAAGCTTAAATCTCCCTATAGCAGGAGAATAGAGTCTGAGACTCTGTACAGGCACCTGATACCAAAATGGGCTGGGAGGAAATAATGAGGAGCCTGTCACTTAGAGGCACTGATAAAATTTGAATTAAATGCTGATCCCAAGAGAAGAGCTGTCCTGTTCTGTTTCAAGTACTTCTCAGAGTGTACTGGGTATATTTGCTAATTGTATATTCATTCCACAACAAGTAAAAGTACTGGTTTGATTTTTTGCTTAGCTATATGCTGACATCAGAATGACTATATAGTTGATGGCAGTTGTTCTATATAATGTAGATGAAGTAACTGTTTGGCTAGTCATCTCTGTTTTCAGTGTCTGTATTAGCATGATGTTGAGGAAGCCTGCATCTACCCAAAATAAAAATCTGACTTTGAGAATAATTCATATTCTTTGAAATTTCACCTTACATAGGTTCATTTTAAATACTTTGTCTTGTATTGAAATTTATTTTATAATTAGTATATGGTTGCAATACATGGTGAAATTCCCCGTATAGAGTTTACACATGTATAACTAACTGTATTCCTTCTCTTCTTTTGTATCTTGATCCCTTTCCCTTTTGCAATAAACACCTGCTTTTGGAAATATTTTTGAAATTTCACTTACATTACATAAATTTTAAGTACTTTTCTTAACCATAAAGATCTGGACAAATGTATTATACTTTTGAAAAAGATATAAAAATGTCCAAACCACATTTTCTGTATTCATTTAATTTGAAAATAGAAAATCTACAAGACATTCTTAATGAAAATTTTCATGCTTTGCAAACTTTGTGGTATTTTTAGGATGGACTAGAAACAGATTCTACATCTTTCTATTCATCTGAACTCATTCATATACTGGGAGGTATCATCCTCTAAGATTTCCACTCCCTCAACATTAATTTTCTTTATCAGTATTCTCAGGTTGTCTTCACTAAAGTGGCTACAAGCCATTTTTCAACCTTAAACAGATTGACTGTTAATTTCCACTACATCTGTGAAGCAATGCAGACATCGCCTACAGATTTATTAAATAAGAGTAACTTTTCCATAGAAGAATAACTTAGAGAAAGTGTTTCTACAAAGTATATTAAAATGGAGAGTGAAAAGTTCAACTCTAGTCTACTAACCAAAATAAAGATAGGGCTTACAGTAAATTTCTGATGAAAAATTTAAAATGGTAATGAAGAGGAGTCTACACATGCTGCTAAATAGAGAAGATAGGAGTTACCCTGTTATAGCTGCATGCGTGCATCTAAATCTTTGCTTGAGTATTTTAACTTCTTTGATACACGTATATGCAATGGATTATTCGGGAAGATAAGTTTTATATGACGAGGATTTTGCTTATCTTAGTGCTGAAATTAACATTTTATAATTTTATTTGAAGAAATAAATTAATTAACTTTAAAATTAAATTAAATTCCTCTAAATTACATTCATAAATTAAAATTAAAATTAAATTAATTAACTTTAAAAATACTAAATAACACATTAGAGTAAAGGAAGAAGGAAAGGAAACTAAATTTAGTGAAATGACTTTGTATCTTATTTCATTTAACACTTAACACAAATCAGTGAGACTATTATAGGTTTTTTTCCATTTTATATCTTGGAGAATCAAAGTGTCACTAAGAATTGACCTCAATGCTACTCTCCTCTACAAAATCATATGCTTAAGATGGAAGAAACCATTTGAAGTCACTTATGGTATTTGTTGTTCCAGTTTCCTAATGAGACTTATTTTACATGTCAGGAGGAGCTAACCTGGTATCGTGTGGAGGATCTGGTTATGTAAGATTCTGGGACACATACAAGAAACAACTTCTGGCTGAATTTTTGGCTCACAGTGGGGTTGGACCCATTATCATGTCAACTGATAAGATGAATCAGTATCTTACCACAGGGGATCGTGATGGGTGTTTGAAAATCTGGAAGATAGAGGTAATTAAAAATCTCTCACATCTTTTTCATTGCTTTTAACTGGCTCTTTCTGTTACAAATATCTGTGTAAATTATATATGATTGTATGGATTAGATCTTGAGATAGTCAATTTTCAATATTCTAAAGAAAGCATTTATATGTGTTGAGCAGAAAATTTTAAAAAATAATTAATGAGAAAAACAGATTTCTTTTAATATTGAAAGCTTCTTAACAGATGGTCAAGTTCAATCACCTGACTTGGTAAATCAGTATTGTTAGAACAGCACTATTGTGTAAATAATTAGATAAAGGTACCTTATTCTAAGTGAGATTATAAATATAACTTAGTACTAGCCCTTTAATATCATTGTCATTCTGAATTAGCTTTTTCTATTGTTGCTGTTGTTATATTACTAATTACCTCCTCAATTTTCATATAATGTCATACAATCATTAACATGTGACCACCTATACTTTGAAGAATTCATCTTTATAGAACAATGACTTTGCTGTTCATTTTTCTCTCTTTTCATTGCTTTGCTTCTTTTCTTTCTACTTCCCAAGTCAGTAAAATCAGTGAGAAACTTTGTAAAAATGTGAATGCCATTTTTCTAACTTGTTATCATGACCTTATTTTTGCATTTGGGATACAGATCACTGTTTCCAAATGTACATTTTAAAATTTCTATCAGACTTTAAAAGTATTATATCATTAAAATAATATTTTTAAAAATTGAGTTTGTTGATACATTTTAAGTATACATTATAATCACATTCATCATTGAGAATTTGTACTAGTACATATTATATCTTGATTCTTATTTTTTCCCATTCTCCTGCCCTTCCTACAACATCCCAACCCCATATACATAAGCATGTTTTTATTCTTTCCTTTTTTCTTTTTATCTTTATTTTTTTCTTTAATATTGGATTTTTAAGTTCTAGTATTTCCTTTATTTCAGGAATACTGTCTTGATTCAAGTAAGAAAAAAATCACACAGACTCCAACTCTGGTAAGATCCTTCCAACCCCACGAGGACCAGATAACATCCTTGGAGATGTGTGAGCGGGGTGACCACCTACTGATTATCTCTGCCTCCGCTGACTGCAGTGTTTGTGTGACTGGTGTCCACAGTGTTCCCGTTTGGATCTTTGGTCAGGTAGAAATAATGCTTCCCTATTATTCTGATATTTACTTGACTTTTTGTGTGAACATGGGATAATTTGTATGTAACTATCTTCTGCTATTTAATGTTCATTAGTCATGAAAGCTTGACATAAATTTCCAAAGCATTGCACCAAGCACTTCTTGTCCTGTTTTTCACTGACTACCTTTGTTTCATCAAGGGCAGAAGATCCAGAGACATGGAAAGATTGTGG